>JAXCLQ010038565.1:0-22888 GCA_035584115.1 Cedrela odorata | reverse complement strand
CAAGAAGAACATAAATAAATAAAAAAACAAAAAAATGTGAAAAGATCGCAGAGAAGGGAAAGTAGTAAGAGAGTCAAATTGGTTTGAACAGACACACGTACAAATTGTAGACAGCTGCCAATGTGAAACGGACGGATGGCTTAAACTTATTTCATGACGCTGAAAGTTGATATTTGATCATTCTACCATTTGGATTTGCTTATGCCTTGTTTGGTTTGTTTTTGTTAGAGTTATTTAATGCTCTTATTTTTTAAAGAAATAAATAAATAAAACAAACATATGTGTTCATCAAATTTGTTTAAAATAATTTTAAAATATTTAATATTAATTTTCTAAAAAAATTATCCAATAATTTATGGTAAAAAGTGCTTATAATTAGAAAATTCATTTTTAAGATTAAAAATGTTCTTTTAATGGATATTCAATAACTGTTTGTGTGTTCAAAAAAAATATTTATAAATTTTAATCCTATATTAAAAGATAGATAAGTATATATATTTACCAACTTTGGAAGCACTTTTAGTCAAAAATATTTCAAATACAAATTCAAACATGCATTTGAAATAGGATAAAATAGAGGCTTGCCTTTTTTTATATTATTTTTACTATAAATTAACTTATTAAATAATAAATATATTTTTAATTTATTTATTTTTTAAAAATAAAATTTTAATTTATTTGTTTTTATTTAATATTTAAAATAAAATAAAAATAATCATAATCTTATGGAAAAGTACATGAGAAAACCCCAAATACTTGATAATGACTTTTTCTAAATTCTTTTTATAATAGTTTTGGTGACAATATAAAAAATAAAATAAAAAAGTTTAAATTTTGTTTTTTAAGTGAAACCAAACATGGCCTTATGGGCTAAGGAGGGGTGCGAAGCTTCGTAGAAAATCTTTAGGTGAGAGACAAATGACATGATTGTGAGCAGACAATAATCAAACTACGACTGGCCATCCGCTGTCCTGTCTTGTCTTTATCACGTACTTCACTTTCTAATACGCGTTTTCCCCCACCACCCCGTCTGAGCCCCCACAAATACAATCATTACAATTGGGCTATAAATGGGCTTTTAATCTTGGACTTGTTTTTCAGGCCCAGACCTTGGTCTCTTCTTCAAAAGGCTTTCTTGTTGATTTCAGCGTGTTGTTCATTTTGTCAACAACGTTAATTGTTGATTTCAGCGTAGAAATTAATTTTCAGTACCTTAAAACAGGCAAGACATGAATGATAATTGCCTTGAACAATGCATGTAGTAAATAACTGTATGGTATGTTTGAATCCGAAGAGGAGGAAGAAAGAATGAAACAGAAAGAAGAACTTATAATTAATTTAATTATGCGTTATTGAGTTTCACGTGGCTGTATTCATAGTCACGGCAACTAAATAGCAAGTTGGAATTCGTAACACTAAAGTTGATAAATATAGGTGATAAATAACATTCCAATATTTTTCCAAAGAATAAGAGAACAGAACTTACTATTTGGTACAAAATTGTTATTATTATTTTTTTTAATATTTCAATTAAGAGTGGGTCTATTCACATGTTATGATACAATGGGTGCCTGCCACAAGTGTGTAGGGTAGTTGGGGATTTATAAATCAAGGTTAATACTATAGTATATGATACAAAATGCAAGTAGAATGTTTAGGCTAGAATTTGATACTGCCATTCACTTAATTGGATATGTTATTAATTTGGGCATTACCATCAACAAGCATGGTTAATTACCCCCCACCTACCGCGATTTGTAAACTAGGATTGATTATCATTAATCAACATTATCATATTCGTCCTTAATATACAATATTATTTGGTCATATTCATCCTTAATATATAATAATATTTGCTATAAATATTATAAATGAGACTATAATAACATAATAAGAATAATATTACACATTTTAAGTTTTATCTTAATTTTTTTATATAAAATAATTTGATATTTATTAATTAGATAATTAAAATTTGAAAATAATTTATTGCATTCTTCTTGGTTTTAATTGACAAATACATGCCAATTAAGATGAAAAAACTTAAAATGTTTAGTATGTTTAATTGAGTCAGTAAATAATCATAACACGTAAAAGAATTTTATATTTATTGATTACCGATTATAAATTTTATAATTTTTTTTAAATATTTTATATTTCAACGTGATAAATGATAAGACGTTATCAAATAATATAAGTCGTTTTGGTAATGCAATATTTTATATGGTAAAAATATTTTTTCGAAGATAAGTGTTTAAAAATGTTTGACTAAAATAAATAAAATTATTGGGATTTAAAAAAAAAACATTTAAAGTGCTCATTGAATAATAAAATTTCAATTAATATATTAAAAAAAAAGAGACTTTTATAAGACCTGAAAATATGTTAGATCGGTTTCACATTTTAAAACCTAAAAAATAGACCAGTAGGTGGTCCGGTTTAAAACCCAAGCAAAACGACACCTCACTGGCCGTAAAACGACGTGGACGCTGACTCTGCTGCATTTCCCCTCTTCTTCATCCTCTAGACCCCCGAAAAACAAACAGAGAATCCATGCGTTATTTCTCTATTAAAAGATATAAGACCTGTATTTTCTTTAATTCAAAAATTAAAAATAAAAAAGAAATTAAGAGAAGAGTGAAACGATGTCGTGGTTGCGGAATGCGATGAGCAAAGCGGTGGAGGTCGGGAATAAGAATAACCTGACGCGCACCGTCAAGAACTACACTGACACCGTCGTTCAGCAAGCCGGTCAAGCAGTCGCCGAAGGAGCCAAAATCTTGCAGGATCGCATTGTAATTTCATTTTTGTCATTTCTTTGTTTCGCTTTCAATTCTAGTTCGATTTTAGCTTGGATCGTGGTTTTATTACCTATCATTTTCATATTTTATGGAAAACATAGCTGCCTCGAATTGCTCAAACGGAGCGTTTGTGGTTTCTGTTTAACAAATTTAAATATGCTTTTATATGGAGTGATGTGCTTGGCTTTGTGCATAATAACCAAATCACTTCTTTATAATCTTGGAAAATGGCAATGAAAGTAGTCATTTAAAAAAAAAAAAAATCTTTTCTGTTTATGTAATTATGAGGAAATGTGTGACATATGGTAGATATTTTGTATTTTGGAAGCTTAATACTTGCCGATTTAGTTTAAAATGTAGCATATGTAACTTGTTTAGTTGTATGCGAATGAAGGGGCAACGGAATTTCAGAAGTGTGAAGCAAGCTATAAAAAGATTGGAGAATGCTGCAATCTCTTGTAGGGGCCCGGAAAGGGTAATGTTGCTGAGAAGATGGTTGGTTGTGCTGAAACAGGTTGAGAAATCATGCGGACCTCTCACCGAGGATAAAGAGAAGATGCACAAGCAACATCATGCATCTGATGAAGCAAAGGATGGTCCGAGAAAATCGTCTATGGTGAGCTTAACTTGTTTTGAGTATATTTTTCTTAACTTTTTACATTTCGCTTAAGTTATTAATGTTATTATTATTATTGTTTTCTTTTTTTTCGAAAATTGATTGTCTTTGACATTTTGTTATTATGAATAGGTTCTATATTATGACTCTGATGTCGGGGGTGAACCATTGAATTTCCGTGATGTTTTTCTTCAGAGTCAGGCTCTGGAGGGCATAACATTGTCTATGGTATGCTAAAGTAATCTGAATAATTTGTGTAGACTTGCATTGACATGTACTTGCAAATTTGAATTGGTTGAAGAAAGGCATGGTTTATTCCTTCCTTTAACTTAATTGTGAATATGATATATATAATAGTAAATATGTTGCAAACCCTTTGCAAGTGTCATTTTTGATAAGTATTCTTAAGGTGTGGATGATGCACGAAGCATACGAAAAGTGGAATTTTGTGGAGTGAGGATTCTGAGTCTAAGACATGTTTTCGTCATTCTGATGAAATATAAATGTTATGTATATGAACTAAATGAAGAAAGAAAATGAATAATAAGGAAATATAAATTTTTATTTGCTGTGAAAGATTGCTAAAACTTTTACCCCTAAGGTGCTGACTGACAGTTATTAACTGTTCATTAGATGATGTTCTTATAGAGTTGTAAGCCATCTTAAGATTACCAATTGGATTAATCATTAGGACGGACTGGAGTGGCAGTTAACTAGAGCAGAATGGATATTGATAAGTAGAGAAGTCCATGTGAGTGTTATGTGATTGTAATGGAGATTTATAAGTCAACTTAAAGGCCAGTTGCATATGCTTAGCATGTTTGTGACAAGTGTTTAATCGTAAAAATGTCTAAATAAATGAGTGGAAGTACAAGAATATCTGGAATAACATAACAGATGAATACACATTTGACATTTAGAGTAGGCATTATTTGACTGCAAATGGTGGAAAGTATCCATGATGTTGTGGTCGATAGTAGCATTCTTCTATGCTATTTCCCTCCATCCCACAACCAAACTATGTGGTTTTTCTACTTTATATTAATAAAAATAACTTGTCCTGTCAAGGTTTACCCAAAAGAAAAAAAATAATAATAGAGTTTCTGAATCTCTAAGGACAAACTAATATTTTGGAGTACAAACATTGTTAAATTGCACGAGATAAATGATTAATACCATATTTGAATTTAAAACTAGAGTATTTAACTTGAACACATCTAAACTGTCCCAGGATAGTTTTTGGCTATGATTTTATGGTGGTCATGGCATGATATTTACTGGCTTGAAATATTTGTTTACCTTGATTGGGTTTTGCTATGTTTTGTTCTGCAATCATGGGACCTTGGTTATCAATGTGGTCCTAAATGAGTTTCTTCATTTAATGGATTGTTTTATGGAGGTTAATCATAGGTTAACTCTTTCTAATGATTCAGATTCTTGAAGCACCAAATGACAAGGAAATTTCTTTGCTCTTGGAGATGTTTGGGTGAGTTATTTGCTATCACTATAATTGTTTCCTGATTGTGATCTGGAAGTTATAGTGTATGTTTAGGGTGTTGCTGGATTAAAAATTCAAAATTTTGGACCTGATGGTTTGTTATTAGTTAGTTTTGCATGATAAGGCGGTACTTATGTTTTGTTTCTGAATTTATTTTCATCTCGTTGGAGATTCTATTGTGTTCCTTGGGGTATATATAAAACAAGTTGTGACTGGCCAATAATTGTAGTCGGCTGAAACGGATCTGTTTCTTTTTCACTTATAATGTGCTTATTTGCAGGCTTTGCCTTACTGGCAGAAAAGAAGTTCATAATGCAATCACAAGCAGTATACAGGATCTAGCTACTGCCATCTCACGCTACCAAGATGAAGTACTGGTAAAGCCCTTAAACACAATAACCATACAAAATGTCTAACAACTGTTCAGAGCATGTGAAAAATTATAATTTTTCACTCAATTTATACTGTATACACAACTTTTTAGAATATTTGGCAATTTTTCAGAGTATGGGAAAACTTATGATCCTGTACTTGGACTGTATATGTGTCTTTGGGAAATATTTGCCGTGCTTAGCAAATGGATATGTGATTATTAGAAGATGAAATATCCATTATAATAATTTAGCATTCTTGAAATTGACTAGATATCTAAATGTAACCCAAAATACTGTTACTCAGATATTTATCAGCGAATCAGAAAATGGGGCACCTGCAAGGCCTTTGGAAGACCTTCCACTCAATTTAATCGTTGTGGCTATCTTATCTAATCTGTGCATGGATTTTTTTTTCTTTTGTTCTTTGGCTTAACAGTGAAGATTGCTGTCTTGACCTCTTCTTTCTTCTACTTCTTCTTGCTGTTTTTTTGGTGGTAAATATGTAGGTCAAGCGAGAGGAATTGCTTCAATTTGCACAAGCTGCCATTACGGGTTTGAAACTTAATGCTGATATTGAAAGGTGGTTATGACAAGAGAAGCTTTTCAACACTTTGTTTTCAATGTTTCTTTTCCACTCTCTTGTCCATTGCATTTTGGTTTGAGGTGTCGGCCTCAGCTTTTACGTAGGTTGTAAATATTTTGTTTTTGTTTAGCTCAGTGTCTCCAATATATATCACATCTCTGTATATGTTTGTGGGGGATGATGAAGTTTTCCTCCTTTATAATACCTTTTTTATAAATTTGTTGAACGTGGTGCTATTTGACTTGTTTTATCCTCACTTGATTTGCTTTCTCAAGGGTGAGTGTTTGCTATAAATTCATTTTTCTTGAAATATCATATTCATGCTAGTTATAAAGATGTTCAAATGGCTTGTTCTTCTGAAAAAGAGACAAGGTTTCCATTGTGGGAACATAAAAACCTCACTAAAATCTTTTGAAACTTTGCTCATGCCTTCATGTGTTCAATTTGCATGTGTGCCAAGTAACTCATCATTTTGATTTGTACCTAATATTTTCCCGTCTACCAACCTTGTAAGGTGAAAGAAATATCCATTCCTTTAGGGACCTTGATCTTGAATTCATGGTTATTTTGAGCCCCCTTCTATAATAAGTTAATGACATGTTTCCATCCTCTCTTGGGTTCAAATTGTTGTTGTTCCACTTCCCTGATTTATCCTTCCAAACTTTGAGGAATTGGATGCTTGGAGTGCTTGATAAACATATTGTTATTCATTGAAATGAAGAAGATAGATTAATTAGTTCTTCCTAACCTCTTTTGTTGTGCTTTCTGGTTGCAGAATAGATGCGGAACTGTCTTGTCTAAAGAAAAAACTTGAAGAGATGAATGCTCTGCAGAAGCCTTCAAATGAAGGTCTTGAGCAAGCATCTGAAAAATCCACTGAGGCGACCATAGAGGTGAGCTTTGTTACTGCAATAACCTGTATTTTTTTTCTTCTCTTTTGGTGTCAATATTATCTTCTTGTGTGATGCCAAAATACTTTTGAACAGAGACATTCAAGGTGAGATCGTACCGAGTCGGTTAATTGCGCGTAAGGCAGAACATTATGGAACTTTTTTTTGGTTAATTATTTGGGTCTGATACTCTGATTGTTCAGTTATTGTTATTTTGTGTTGTTCAGAAATAATAACTTTATCCTTCTTCTTCTTGATTGAGTCATAATCATTGTGTTTATTTTCCTCTATGTTGCCCCTAGGAAATCTTTAGATAAGAAACTGATCTTCTTGGAAACTTTTTTAACTTATGGGAGAATTCTTTTAGAAATTATGGGAAAAACCTTTTCTAAATGCTTATCAAAGACTTAGAGAAGCATGTTTGCAATGTTATAGATATGAGAAAGTAAAAGAAACTGTTTCTCGTGTTGAAGGGATCGATGAATTTTTTTTTAATATATATATCTATCTATCTATCTCCATGCAATCTGAAATTAGTTGAGATCAGATAAATACTGAAGGCATAAATTTTTGGTTTCCATGTTGGTATGTAATGACATTTCTGTTTTAGCATACCTTTTGAAGCTTTCACAATTCTTAACCATTTATCTTTCTTCCATACATAGCTGACATGGGATGGCTCTCATCCAAGTTTTGCAGTTAGATTGGAGAAAGAAAAGAGTGCTTGATCTCCATGGAACCTACCCATCTTTAGATCAATATAGTATAGTATATTATTGCTTTTTTTCCAATAGAAGTATTTATGTATGTATTAGAAGTCACTTTTAAATCTGATGTCCTCCTGAGGTCCAAATCATTGGACTGTAGTTTGGGGTACTTGCTGTTGATATGCTTATGAGTTTGCATCAGTAATGACTTCGAACACTTTAATTGTATGGGAAGCTATAGACCATGAATTTGACCAACCTTTCTTCATGACAATAGGGTCTGAAAGAAGCACTTGCTCAGATTAGAGTTTGTTCCAGATTGGAAGGGCTTTTGCTGAAAAAGAAAATTTTAAGCAACGGTGACTCTCCTGAGATTCATGCTCAAAAGGTGTGCTTGTTGTTGCTTATTGAATTGTTCCTTGGCTATGCTTTAATACACAATGTTTAATATTGGTTCCTTGTTTTCTGTTTTCAGTTTATTTCACATGTTTGTGCAAATTTTTATTACTATGGCATTTTATCCTTGGCCCATTTAAGTTTATGATTTGTGGACAAAGACATGACAAAGACGTGAATGTCTATCACAGCAAATGCTGAATTTGTTTGTTGCCTGAATTCATTGGTAACCATGTTATCTTGTTCATATGAGCAGGTTGACAAGTTGAAAGTGTTATCAGAATCTCTTGTTAACTCCACAGCAAAAGCTGAGAAGCGCATTTCAGACCAAAGGTATAGTTTTTTATAAAACTTAATGTAGGATAAGAAGTAAACAACTCCCAGTTTTTACCCATTTTTTTTGGAGTGTGAAGCAATTCTCGCTAAATTTGTGCACTATGGGAAGAAAGTAAATCATAGGAGAATGCAGGCGAGTTAGTTAGCAAATGCATATCTTGTCCAACCTGCTTAGTTTGCTGAATGTTAGCATATTATATGTCCAACTTTAAAAGTCAGTTAGATGATTACCTTAGATTTCCCTTGAGTTGTGTGAATATCTTGGTTATTTTATTTATTTATTTATTTCTGGATACCCAAAAATCCCTTGACCTTTCTATGTTGATCATATTGATTAGTTCACTTGTTAATTCATTTAATATTATCATGTCCAAATTATCACGTGGATATAATATGATGGTGACCATTGTAATTTTTCTGTTATTAATATCTTTAAATGCTAGATTGGCAGATTACAAAAAGAGGAGGCGCTGAAAGTTCGTGTGGTCAAGGCAAGTGAAGCTGGCGAAAAAGAGAAGGTAATTTACCATCTCTGCTAAATTACATAAGATGGGAAGAGTAGTAGACTCCTTGGCAATTTTAGTTTACAATGTAAAAGATTTTGTGTATCATGAGTTACCTTTGGCTACCGTCGTATAGTTCATGCATTGTTGTGTAGAATTAGAAGTGTTTGTAGGAAGTCGAGCTTAGTAATTGACTGAGATATTTCTATTAGAAAGGGAAGTTGAGCTCCTTTTTTCATGTTTGGTTTCCAGGAAATTGGAGCTGAGATTGCAGAACTAGAAAAACAAAGAGATCATCTTGAAGCTGAATTGAAAAAGGTCTTTCTGTTCTGTTTTTTTATTTTTAGTTGTTGTAATTGTCTGGAGTTATGATACACACTCTGTGAGGACATGTTCTCGTGTTGTTTGATTCTAATAAAATGCAAACGTAGTGCTGTCTTTTCTTTCTTTTTCTTTGTGCAGCATTCTTAATTTACTTATGCTACCAATTGTGCTACCGTATGACAATAGCTACTGAATCACATCATCGAAAAGTTAGCATTATACAACTCTGTAAGGGTTTTTCAACATTTACAGAGTTGACACTTCTGTCTGCATTTAATGTATATACCATTTTAGTTTCAAAGAGATGTTTGAAATTGTATTGACGAGGGACTGGTCACCATCCCTTTGTAATTTTATGAGGCTTCATTATACTTGTGTCGCTTCATTAGTTCATTGGTTGTGAACAGTGTAAACTGGCCTATATGGTGTAGGTTAATATTTCATTGGCTGCTGCTCAAGCACGCCTTCGCGATGCCAGGGAAGAGCGGGAACAATTTGATGAAGCCAACAATCAGATTGTTGAGCACTTGAAAACAAAGGTTTAGATACTTCTTGCGTGATTTCTTTCTGAATTCAAATAAGATAATGTTTAGAAAGTCCTTCCCAACTTTTTTGTACTTTGTAGGAAGATGAGCTCTTGAAATCCATTGCTGCGTGTAAGGTGGAAGCTGATGTTCTGAGTACTTGGATTAATTTTTTGGAAGATGCTTGGGTCCTTCAATGCTCGCATACAGAAATTAAGGATAAGCAGGTCACGTATGTGCTTGAACTCTATGTCTTCGCTTTTGGCCATTAATGTTTTAGTTAGAACTGTTTGACTTAAGAGGATAAATATTATGAGTTATGCTCTTAGTTCTTTCTTATCTACATCGCCTTTTATTACCTTAACTTTTAGGTTAATACGTATTCTTGTTTGCTATTTCAAGTGCTGAGTTGGAGAAACATGAGGATTATTTTTTGAACTTCGCCATTTCTCTTCTCTCTGCTTACAAGGTATTCATATTCTTTACAAAAAATATTTTTCCAGAAACTACACCTAAAGTTTGAACAAATCTATCTCCCTCTAACCTGTTTCCTTTTGGAATGCAACTATGTAACTTTGTGCAGAAGGAGTTGGGTCCTTCTATCTCTCGAATTGGGAAATTTGAGGAGAACCTAAAGAATTTGCGAGAAGGGTAATGCATTCTGTTGCACTGGAATGGTTTTCACCTATTTTGATGCAGTTCCTTTATTTTTTTCACCTGATGAGACAGGTCAGCAAAGGAATCTGGTGCAGATAATGAGGATGCCAAAGAAATAAACCCAAGGAAAAATCTCGAGGAGGAATATCTAGACTATGAAGCCAAGGTAAAAATGTGTTTGAGTTAAAATGCACGCACATTTGTTTATTTATCATATTATAATCTGTGTTTAGTACCTATCTTTGCAGCATGAACATTTTTCCCTTCCCTCTTCTTCCTCTAGTTTCACCTTTTTCAAATTTACCCCTAAGTTTGCCATCTCAAATTTATAGATGGGCATTACCGTCACACATTCCACAATTTCTTTTCTTTATTTTCAGTTTTTTCCATGGGTTTCATTCTTTCTTTTGCTTTTATTTATTTTTTTCCTTCGAAGATTAATTTCCTGATTCCAGTGAAGTGGAATCGGGAAATTAAATTTAAATATATAGCTATGTGCTCAATCCTTTACTGGCCTTAAAAAGTTGTCTCGTCACCTGGTTCTAGTGGCAAGTATATTTTTTGTCTGAGTTTGTATGTGTTGATTTTTTGCCTTTTTTCAGATCATAACCACCTTCAGTGTAGTAGATAACATAAAAGAGCAATTTTATGCTCAACGGGGGACAAATTCCAGGTTTGATATTCTGTTTTTTTTATTCCTTAAGAATTGTTGTTTTCAGCTTTATATTCCCTCAAATAAGTGTACTTAGTCTGCCCTCCTCCCTATATGATTCAGGAAAGATGATCCAAGGGTTAAAGAGCTATTTGATGATATAGAAAAATTAAGAGTGGAATTTGAATCTATTGAGAGACCAAATTTAGAATTGGAGACTCCAACCACAAAAGCCAATGCCTCATCGAATGAGAAGGCACCTGCAAGTCCTACTAATCCTCCTATACAAAAAACTACGACTCGAAAGCCTGAAATAAGCAAGCATCCTGAGAAGCCAGCTCACAAGTCAGAGCAGGTTCTAGACCCTGAAGCAGAGTTAGCAAAGTTGGAGTCTGAGTTTGGGAAGGTTGGACAAGACTACTCAGGTGAGGAAATCGGGGACTGGGAATTTGATGAACTTGAACGGGAGTTCAAAACTGGCGATCCTGCACCAAGCAAATAGTTCAATATTGCCAAATGACTGATCCTTGATATAAAAATCTGATAACCAGGCGCACAAATATGTTACAAATCTGTATCTGACCTCTCCAAAAGCTGCATTTTAGATCACTGGCTTTTCTGTAACTTCTATGTGACACTGGATGGAATGTTCTATTTATTCATTCTTCTGTAAATTATGATGTTGTACAATGGAGTTGATGAAACAAATGAATGAAAGGTTTTCTATGGATGTTCATGTTAGGTCTTTCACTGTTTCAACAGCAATTTTTACATATAGAAAGGCTTCTGAATTCTTGTGGTGAGAGATTTGGCATAAATCATTTGGCGTTTTGGTGCTGCCCTTTCCCTAATGCTGACTTAACATTGAGCGAGAATATGAGCATTCTTTGCTAAGGAGGAGGTGACCCCTCATGCTTTCATGTAAAGGAATGAAGAAACCAAGAATAAAATGTGTGATTGAAATCTTCGTTAAATGTTTAGTGATTGTCACTCCGAAACAATTTTTTTTTTTTTTAAAGTCTTGTCAAAGTGGTTTCCTGAAAAGGGAGTTGAAATTTGTTTCGTCTTTACAGGAACAACATCATTGTTCACTGCCTGCTATGCTTTCAACAGCAGCTAGTGGGCTTGGAGCCCTCCATCCAAAATCTCTTCAAAACTTAGTTTCTGAAATGACTTCCCAAAAGCTTTTGCTAGGAACTGTTTAACAAGCAGTTGCAATTTCTGCATTTGTTAACGCTGGTGGGTTACCCAGCAATAAGAAACTGTTTAGATTTTGAAAAAGGAGGGAAGAAAACCTTTTTGGCTTTACAATTTAGTGGTTAAAAATAAGATGAGAAGAACTTAAATATGGGGAGTGTGTTAAAAGAGAAGACAAAAAAATTAAGTCTCAAGCTTTGCAGACATTCCATCCACAATTTCCTTCTCCCACCAACAACTGTCGGATCAGGTGTCGTTTGCTTATGAAGTCAACAGTTCATATTCTCCGCTCAAAATTTTTAATCATGTGTCATTTTAGTGTGAATGTATATTAAGTTAAAAACTATGACAAGTGTCAGCAAAAAAGCTGAAGCTGAAAAGGACCAATGATTAATATTAGGCCATGTTTGTAGTTGTTATACTTAGCTGAAGTATTTGGTAAACACTCTTAAGTTAAATAACAGCTGTGACTTATTCTAATCCCGAATGCTATGCTTAATCAGTGTACATGACACAGTCATAGGGAATATTTCTATAAAAAAATCAACAAAAGAAAGTAAGAAAAACAGACCCAGGAATCCAGTAAAAGTAGTAAAACCAAGTGAAGTCTAGAGTGATTCTTTAGCTATTATTCTACTTAGCAGAAAGGAAAACTTTTACAAGCTTCTTTGTTTTTATTAGTCATGGGGCACATAGATGGAACACAGTGAATATTAATAATACATGGAGAATGCAGAAAACCAGGTTTTTGAGATCTGGGCTACTTTCAAATTTAAAGTTCATTTTTTTTTTTTTAGTTTGTAGTGCAGAAGATACCAGAAATATCAAATTATTTTCTTGTGCATGCTCTTGGTTCTAAGCAATTAACTAATGAAATAGAAAATATTATCACAACGTGTGGGTGGGGCTTCTATCCCTTAACTCTTAGTGAGATTCACTGTGACCTATACTCCAAATATAATATGCACTTCTTTCTAACACAGTTTACAGCATTTCCTTGGCTTTAAACTAATCTATTTCAACAATATTGTGTGTTATTTTAAATATTGAAATCTACATGAGTTTTCCGTAATAGTATTTTAAAATTATTTATTTTGTACATAACTGAACTCAATAATGCCTAATCTTGGTCCCTGTATAACTCTTAATCATTTACAAGATGATAATAAGATTGGTACTGATCTTCAACCATGATTGTCTACCAGCTTTTGAATTTACAGGTCTTTTGATAAGAATTTTACCACTTTGAAGCATCGAGTTTCTGTACTTTGATTGTAATCAATGGATTAGTTATGGTCCCAACAAGTAATTAAGTCTTAATGATGTCAGCTACAGTACTTTTGCATGAAACCTGAGCCACCATGAGAGAAAAGAGATTAATTTATATAACAGCATAATCTCACTTTCCAAAATCTTTTATCATTCTCTTTTCTTTTCCTATTTTATAAAGAACGAAAATAAATAAATAAATAAAAGAGAGATGGGACTGTTTCAATCTAATAATTGTAATGTGAAAAGTAAAGAGAAATAGAACCACAAAAATTAAGTTCCAAGGAAAAAAGAAATGCAGACATGTGTCAGTGCTGAGCCATTGGAAAAAAAATTCCCATAATGTTCTGTATTTTATATTTGGAAGCATTCAACATTCTGATAATGACCAACATCCACTCTTTTAAATGGTGCAAACTTCTTTCATGCCTTTCTCACAAAACTCAGCTCCTTCATTTGCTTATCTTGTACAAAAGAGATTTTTTTTTTTCTATCTTATCCTACCAATACAGTGAGATTTACCTGAAAATGGCTGTGAATTTGCTGTCATGTGATTCTGCAGATGATGACTACATAGACATGGAAGTTAGCTCATACTCCAATTTCTTTAGCCAGTCCATAAGTTCTCCTCATGCCAGAGAGTTTGAATTCCAAATGTCTTCAGTTCATTTGGAAAAAGAGCCAACAACTTCTCCAGCTGATGAGCTTTTCTACAAAGGAAA
Organism: Cedrela odorata; assembly: GCA_035584115.1. Taxonomy (NCBI): domain Eukaryota; kingdom Viridiplantae; phylum Streptophyta; class Magnoliopsida; order Sapindales; family Meliaceae; genus Cedrela; species Cedrela odorata. The sequence goes on along the minus strand of JAXCLQ010038565.1, from coordinate 8,839 downwards.
GCTTCTTCCTCTACATCTTCCTCCGCGTTTACAGATGGTTGAAAAACTCCTGGAGAACACAAGCTGTTCTTATGATGACAGTAAAGATGCATTTGAAGATTTCTATAGCACTCCATTGATCACTACTACTGTCCCAACACCAACTACTACTAGTACCCCATTTGAATCATGTAATATCTCGCCTGCCGAATCTTGTCAGGTTAGTAGAGAGCTGAATCCAAATGAGTACTTCTATGAGTATTCAACTGAAGTTAGCGGCTTCATTGGTGAAAATCCGAAGAAATCCTGGACCAAAAAGCTTAAGTTGATCAAGCAATCCTCACTTGGATCAAAGCTGAAAGCTTCCAGGGCTTATCTCAAGTCTTTGTTTGGTAAATCAGGTTGCTCGGATGAGTCCTGCACAGCTGCTACAAAAGTTGCAGATGAAGGAGCACTTTCAAAAGCTAAGGAGAGTTTGAATAACTACACAAACTCGGCAAAGAAAAATCCATTTGGACAAATCCAGAGGGGAAAATTCCAAACTTCGGCTGCTGAAATGAGGAGCTTTGATAAGGAAAAGATGTCCGAGAATACTAGCAGTTGCCATAGGAGATCATTCTCCATGGTTATCAAACGCCATTCGACAAACAAGTCTTCATCTTCTTCATTATCTTCCGGTTCTTCTTCTTCTTCAAGCTCAAATGATTCTAATGGTTTCCATGAGCTACAATTTCTGAAGAGAAGCAGTAGCAGTGGTTATTCAGAGATTGAAAGTTCTATTCAGGGAGCAATTGCACATTGCAAACAGTCTCAGCAGCTGGTAAATTCAATAAAGACTTTTAGTGAAGTTGGGTTCCACTCACTGTCAACTTCCAGAATAACAGCTTTTGAAGATCAAGAAAGAGCAGACGTTTGCAGGGGTTAAAGAGAAAGAAAGAGAGAGGAAAATCAAGGACACAGTTCATACATTTTGATTAGTTTCTCACGTGTTCCTTTGTTTCTGCTTTCATGGTTTTGGCAATGGGCGTGTTCTGATTCAGAGCAGGAATTATCCATGCTTGTGCTGAAATTTTTAACTTTTCTAGATGTCTTTCTTCAACTAGAATAATAAGTGCTTATGAATCAAGTACTTCTAAAAACCAAACTTAAAACCTTCAAATCAGGAATCTAATCGACAATCTAAGTACTTCTCAAAACCAAACTTAAACCTTCAAATCAGGAAGCTAATCAACAATCTAAGTTGATAGATGTCTTTAATCTTACATACACCACAAAATGACTGCTAGTCATTTTCTAAGACAAGAAACTGTGACACAGACTGTTCTGAAGTCAATTGGAATTTTCTTCCTGCTCATCCTTTCTACTACAGTGCACGATTCACTTCATATATTTTAACAACACTCCAAAAATTTAATAATAGGAAAAAGTACAACTTCCATAACTTCAGTCTCAAGAATATCTCCAATTGGGAGGTAAGTGCTAAATTTGATAAGCAGCAATTCATGAAACTATTAAAACCGAGGTATGATAGATTTATATTTGTATCTTTCACTGTGAATGATGGAAGAAACTGTTTCAGAAATTATTGCCTTCAATATAATTTTACAGGAAAAAACTAATACCAATAATAGACATATCATATGTAGCAGTTTCCTCTGAAAAGTATTAATGACTCTAGGCTATGCTGTGGGCCAAATTTTAATTTCTCGAACTGTAGGCATATGATGTTTATAGCTACTGTGTATAGAGACTAAACATTCACAAATATCTTTGACAAATAGCAGATAGATTCCATCATTTACTGCATAAAAAAAATAATTTCTAAGCCAAGTATCAATTATTTCACAAAGCTATTCTGATACAGTTCAAGGGATTTTTTTTTTCCAAATGATAACAGTAAAAAGATTGTGTAAACATGTATTCTTCAGAGCATATATTAAGAAACAGCTTGTATTGATAAGAAAACAAAATGGATGGAAGTATTGAATACATCCCATAACTTAAATATGTTGTGTATCCTGATATCTGAACTGAAGAAAACCATATCTGGTAATGTTATTTATTAATATATAACATTAAGACACACGTTACAGAACTTTTTAAGGAGGGAGAAAACAAATACTTACTACAATCACAAATTATAGACAATTTTACATAGCTTACCTGTAAAGTTCATAAGTTCTAAGAGTCGGCATGGCTACCCTGAATTATAAATAATTGCAAAAGTAACTTGAATTAGGTAAAGACAATCATGGTTATGTTGTAGCCAATCATCGGATAACAGAGTTAATCATCGCTATGAATACCAAATGCCCACTTGTCTGCCTCCTAGAGCCACTAAAGGACACCTGCTTAACTTCAAAATATTTAACATGATCATCATCTTTCTTTTTACTAGGCAATAAAAAAAAAAAAAAAAGGAATAATAACATTAGGGTCCCAAAATTTTATATTTTAACAAAAAATACATAATTATTACCTATATAACAAATAAGTCCCTGGAGTGAGAGTGAGTGATCCTAAATTGAAATAACAAGGTTATTTTTATCTTGACCCTCACATTATCATAATTTATTACTTAAGACTAAAGGGTATTTCAATAATTTTTCAGGAGGAGTAAAAAACTTATTTATTTTAAATAGAAGAACTATGTCCTGATTTGTTAAAATATAAAAACTCAAAGACCCGAATGTTATTACCCAAAACAAATCAACCCCGGCATGCACTGATAGTTGTGAAAGGAAATCTTCCTAGTGTAGACAAAGAGTCTTTCAGGTGGCTGGATTTTTTTTTTATATAGTGGGGTGTACTCAACCTTAAACTAAGTAAAGATGTCTGTCAGAATTTTGACAGGATTAGATTCAAAGTAAGCAGTGGAAAAGAGGCTAAACTGTGTTGTTCAGCACTAAGAGGAAACTGTTAACCATATAAAAAGAATGGCTTTTCCCCAACCCAATTTCCATGACTTTCTGCAAGCAAGCAAAGTACAAAAAAAAAAGGGTAGGCCTCACATACAGCTGGAACACTCAGTTGCATCAGTTTGTCCTTTTCAATTTTTACTATATAAAAATTGTTCAATTTTTATAAATTTTGGAAATCAAACCCGAATCGATCGGTTCGATTTAGTTCGAAACTATTTTTTCGATTCTCCTAATATTCAGTTTAGAAAAGAAATGAATTTTACAACAATTTCAGGGTTTGATAGCATGTTATTTGATAATCAACTTTTGTTTTTCTTCACTACAAGTTTACAATGAAAACAAAGAACAACAGCACATATGATGTTAGTTGATTTAGCTTTACATTTTTTCTGATGGAGAAATTAAACTTGGAATGACATTGTAAATTAGTTTCACAGAGACACTTCTTTTGCAGGAGGAATCAAAGTGGAATTTTGGTTAGCTAACTATACTACAAATTTTTTATAATTTGCCCACACAATATAAGGTCAATTCAATCCAATTCAGCTACTTGTATGGGGTTGTATTTAGAAATATGTCGGGTACATCTAGTGCAACCCGTTTGGACAAGCCATTCGCAATGACAGCATTTCAATCCCAGAATGTTGCAAAGCACACCCTCACCATGTTTATGTTATCTACAACATTTGAGGTAATGTACGCTTGGACCCAACATATTATAATTTTTATATCAAGCCAAGTTCCGATTATGTCGCTTTCAATATTCCATAAAAATTATCAGTTAAAAACCCACAGCCCAGAATCATGCTTTATTTTCAATTTAAAAGATTTTTTGCCTGCCTGCCATGGATAATTGGATGAATTGTTGTGAATATTATAAGGCAATTCGGTCCTCATGCATATTTTCTCCGATTATTAGTGGAGCCGTGAATTTAGACATAATTTCAGGTTCAATCTGCTGTCTAGATTAAAAGCACATTGGGAAAGTGCTCATATCAAAAGTTACCTGTGTTATTAGGCGGGGGTGCTTGAATACTTCCTTCCATACTTGTTCAGCATACATTTTTTTTTGCATCTCTACATACTACAATCCTAAACATTCCCAAATGTTACAAACACACATCAAAGAGCATAAATTCGATCAATTTCTGAATTGGAGTAGTCAGAGTGATGCCATGAGTTGGATCCGCTCCTCATTCTTGACTTCTCCCTCTTCCTCATTGATCGAACCCTCTTAGATTTCACCACATAATAAGTCATGGTGCCGAGGACCCCGGCCATGATCACTCCCCCAACAACCGTAACTAAAATTGCAGCCCACTTGTGTCTGCGGCCAACTACTATGTAAGACGAGGCCATAAAAGCTACGGAAGTGCACACAGAAGCCAACCACATCAACTTGTTAATAACCACCACCACCCGCTTTTCTGCTTTTGTCTCTCCTCTGACCAGAGTAATTTGGACAACCACAACAGCCAAAGATGTAAAGAGTGCGATTGCATTAAAAATGAAGAAAATTTTAAAAGACACATAGCGGACTGTCACAGCCATCCCGTGATCATCATCCCCTCCCGGCACAGTAAATATAGCTGCAAAAGCAACTGTAGCAAATAGTACTGCCACCACAGTCACCGAATTGGTAGCATTGTTGATCCCTTCCCGGTGGAGTTTCCTGAGCTCTTTAGAGATGTTATGAACATTTTTGTTTGTTCTTCTGGTTTGTTCAAGCTGTGTATGAACATCTTTCTTGATTTGAGTCACGGTTTTTCTCAACTCATCCCTTGGCTGGTTCAATTCATTTGCTCTGACAGCACCACAGCGAGCTAGGCACTCCTTTATGTCTGAGGCTTCTTCAGAGAGGGGAAGCCCTTCAGCTATGTCGAGCGGGGTTTTGTGGTCTCTTGTTAGTGCATTAACATTGGTGTCGGGGAGGGATAACAACTCATTCACTATCTGCAAGGAAAGCAGGAAAATTGAATACTAAGCAAAACTTGGAAATGGAAACCAAAAAGTAATCCATACCCCATCATGGGTGGGGAATGCACGGAAATAAAAATTGCGCAAAATCCCACATAGAAGTTCAAACTAATAGAAGATAATTGTAACTTACATTCCACTCAATTTTTACGAAAAACATAACTTGTTCCTCATATAGAATAATGAGAAAAACAATAACAATCCTCATTCAAAAAGTAGGATGTACTTCATTTACACAATACCACCATATAAGATTTAATAGTTACATTTTAGGTGTATTAACATGTGTATTAACATACAAGGCAATATTTTTCATAAATGAATTGAAATTACAACTGACTACCAGTGAGAGATCAAATCAGAATATGCAAGGATCAAGCGACTGAAATTTGGATTTGAAGATAATATAATAAATGGAAATTTAGTAAAAGTTAAAAAACTGATAGAATCCAAACTTAGAGAACAATAGAACATGCAAAGGAAAAAAATTGGGAGGCACACTAGTGATATATCAAGGCAACTGAAGACACTTTAATATTTTGGCCAAGTGGACTGATACAACTTCATAGGACACAACCACAGCTTCAACTTACATTGTAGACTATAAAACAGAAATGATACTTGTTATTGTTAACCATTCAGAAGACAGACCTCTCACACAATAATAGCTAACGATAAAAATGCAGCATCAGCTAATGACAAAACTTTTAGTTTTAAAGGAAAGAAAAGAAAATATGGGAAAAGATATACCTCAGCTCGCTTTTTCCTGGTGGCTACGTGTAATGCTGTGTTACAGAACTTGTCCGGAAGCATTACAATAGCAGCATCAGCCTCAAGAAGCAATTTCACCACCTCACAGCTGTGACCTTTTACAGCCATGTGCAGTGCAGTCTGCCCTTTCTTGTCAGTCCTTCGAGCTAGTTGTGGATCTTTGCTGAGCAATGCTTTAACAATGTCTACATGGCCTTGTCGAGCAGCAAAATGCAATGCATTTTTTCCATTGGATCTAGAGATCTCTAACAGACTACCATCCTTCGATAACAGCTCATTAACAACAGCTGTATGTCCTCTAGTAGCTGCAGATACAAGCGGGGTTGCATTTGATGGGCCGAATGTTTGGCTCAGGCTACTATCATGATCTAGCAGCACTTGGACAATGGCTGCAACCAATGAATAACTATTGGGTTGAGACTATTAGAAGTTTACAAAACCAAAAGAAATATCACTGTTTGATATACTAAACTGTTTATATGACAGGCAAAACATAAGACACAATTAGGTCCTTCAATATCATGGTATCACATTCTTAAATGATATTCGTACAGAAGTAAAATCTAATAATCCACACCCCACTAAGAAAATATCTATCAGGAACTTTGATTCTATGTGGTTGCTTTGAAGATAGTTGGCCATGCTAAATACTAAATAACAAAGCCATACTAGCTAAGTACATCAAATATAATAAGTCAAGTGAAAAACACCATATATCAAAGATTTTCAACTTATATTCATCTTGCAATTATCGTAAAACACCCTAGCAGCATCTACTTTGATAATTGCAGTTATACATATAGAAGAAAACGTTCTGACAGTATCCTTAAAATTAAACAAATGAAACAACTTCACATGCCACATTTCCTATTTTACAACACTCAAAACTTGACACGATCAAATAAAAACATAAATTCAACACCATTACCGTGATGCCCATGGACTGCAGCAATATGCAAGGGATCAAACATGGATCCGTTCTTTCTCGTAAGACCCTCTTTGGTTGAATACTTCAACAATTCCTTCACAACCTCAATATGCCCTTTATCAGCAGCTGTAAACAGGGCAGTCTCCCCCAACTCATTCACCTCATTCACAACTGATGACCTTATCTCTGCAACTTCTGAATCAAAATCAGCTTGACTTAAGGTCCCCACCATTTGGGAATCTATGTCCTCAAGAATCTGTTTAACTGCTCCTAAATCTCCACGCTGAGCTGCCAAATGCAGCTCGGTATCATTGTGACGACCAGTCACTTGTTTAACATACTTCTTTTTCCCCGCTTGGTCTATGCGTTTGCTCGAGTTGGACAGCACCAACGCAGGTGCTGTTGCAGTTGAAGATGGTGACGGCGACGGTGACGGCGTTAATGAGTACTCGCCAAGTGAGTTTTGGCTTAATTGTGGACTCATTAGTCCTTTTTCAAGGTCTCTCACAGCTCCTAAAAGCAATCATCATCCCAATTAATCAAAATTTATACACATTAAACAACGAAAAAATCCGTTAAGATCAAATCAATCACAAGTACCCACAATTTTCTTCAGCTCAAACTAATCAATCGCAAAATCTAACAAATACCCAGAATTTTCTTCAGCTCCATTAAAGATTCCATTTTTAGGTCCGATCGATGAATAACAGAATCACACAAGCAGGCATCCAAAAGTCATATCACATTAAAAAACTTATGGCACTTAACAAACTTAATTTTTATAAGGAAAAAAAAAAAGAGTTTCTAGATCAGAAACTTTATCATATTAATTTCTTTTCCCTTTATTCAGCCCCAAAAAAAAAAAAAAAAAGAGGAGAAAGATTCATCAGCTAGATTCACGCTAACTAAAATCAAATCATCTCAAATACCCATCAATTAGAAAAATAAAAAATAAAAATCCCAGAAAATATCTATCACAAAGTACCTTCTTCGACAGAGGAAGCCATGGTCGATTACGAAGACAATTTTAAAAATTAAAAATAAAAAGAGAAAACTAAGAGATTATTCGAGTGAGAAAGGAAATGGGTAGCTGAAGAGAAGTGTGAGTGAGAGATATAAGATGAAGAAGAATAAAAAAAAAATACAGAGAGAAAGAGAGAGGAAAGTGGGGAGGAAGGGACGCGGTATTGAGTTGAGAAATGGAGTGGTTGGTGCTTGTAGTAAGAATAGGAATAGGAATACAAGGAGAGAAAAAGATTGTTTGTACTTTTGCTGCGAAGACATTGGCTTTACTTTCCACGTCCAATGTGCAACTACTCTTTGTTATTAGTCTTATTCTCACGCTTGCTTTTTCTATAACAATTTATTTACTGCAAAAATAAAACAATAATTCAATTCATTTTAGATTTTGTTTTGTATTAAGACATTACATGATACGAATAAATAATACTTGTAAATTAAGGCATTACTTTAAAGATTTTATGTCATCCCAATAATGCTTCCAATCCATTGGAGCATATAGCTTTGATGTAGAGTAATAGCCTAATAGGATTTGACTTGTCACATAAGGATTTCAAATGATTATTATCATGTGGATATTGACCAAAAGTTAATGGGCCTAGTGGCAAAGATTTCAAATTGGCAAGTTTTGGGGTTCATTTGAAGCCCAAACTTTTCAAAACTAATACCCAAACTCGAGCCTATTACCATTGTCCCAATAATATCAAAATGACACAAATAACGTTATGTTTAGTTTATTGGCTTACTAATTTTATTTTTTAAAAATCGAAATTAAATTAATAATTTTGTACCACCCCTGTGTACAGTTGATTTGATTCCATTCACAATACCCTACACACATCTTACTTACCAAAAATTTTAAAAATAATTTTTTCAGATTTTTATTTATAGGTATGATCAACACTAATTCAATTTTATTAATCGATTCAATTTCAAGTTATTTGGATAATTTTGCTCTCGAAACAAAAAATATGCTACAATCACTAGTTACAGTGCTTGTGCTATAGTATATAAACTCTAAATTCCCAAAACCTTAAATTTACATTACTTTTGCATAAGTATTTTGTATATTTTAATTTTTTTAATTTTAATTTCTTTCTTTTTGCTAAAAAAGTAATAATTAAATTAAATTTATTTACAATAAATTTTATTATAATTAAATTTACAAAAAAATATAAATTTTAAAAAATAAAATAAATTATTTTCATCAATTATTATTTATTATATAAATATACAATAATAA
>JAXCLQ010038544.1:0-22889 GCA_035584115.1 Cedrela odorata | reverse complement strand
TGCCATTTTATTAATCATAAACTAATTTACAATAATTTACAAAATTATATATATACATAAGGATGATATCCCTAGACTGTATGGCATGATTGGTTCTAGGGCATATCTCCAACAGATATAAGGGGGAGAGACCATGGCAAGCCCACTGTGTGACGTGCACGTATGTGTAATTTAGAGGCCCTATGGAAAGTCCTGGCGGCTTGATAAGGATCTAACGGATTTGACGGATTACGAAGACAGTCGCTCATGTCAACAAGCGACTACTCCAAGCCAACATCAGTGAGACGAGTTTATTTTTATAAATACATGCTTTCTAAGAAAATAAATAATTTTTCAAACCATGATAATGATTTCCTATTTGATAAACTTTTATTGTATATGGTTGATGAATGAAAAGCCCAATGATGGTTACGGATTTTGTCTTAACCAAGGTAGCGTGTCGAGGACGTATGACCAGCCTAATTGATCATGTTTTAGAACTAATGCAGATCAATCAAATGCATTATGATCATTGATTTACATGAGCATATATATATATATATATATGTATTTTAAGTACATTATGAAATAAATCCCAACATCTGTATTTTGTAAATGACTGTGCATGTATGTATATCGGTATGTATATATTTTTCCACTGATTATAGTTGTATACTCACCCCTCACAATTTCAGTTTTCAGGTTAGGCGCGTTAGTTCTAGCCGGTCTAGTGGTGGCGATAGAAAGCTTGAGAAGTTATTGGTAGGGTTTCCATCTTGACTCACTTGTATAATTCAGAGTCTACTGGATATGTGTTTTTATTTGGACATGTATTTTCCTAGGAGTTATGTAAAGTATTGTATTATAACTAAATATTATGTAAGAAATAAATATTTTGTTCAATCCATATGTAAATGTTTATTTTCTAAATATGTTGTGGATAAATTGATCACAGAGATCAATTATTTGATAATATTTCCATGGATGAGAGATATATTTATAAACTGTTTTAAGGTGTTTATGTTTTACAGGAAGCCTTATAGGCTCTCTTGGTACTTTCCGGACATATGGATTGTATTAGAAGGGTCTGTGGCGATTGTCAGAGGTAGACCCTAGGGTCGAGGCGTGACAATAAGATAAGTTTTGTCTAATAATAAAACAAATGATTATTTAGAAAGATAATTTCTTAAAATATTTAAATTCAAATCTTTTGAATTTTTTTAAAAATATTTTTAATAATATTATTTAGGTAATTATCTACAAATTATCTTATTATTTAAAATTATTTTTTAATCATTATCTATTTTCTTCAATAAATTCTTCATCAACTTAAAAACTACATCACTCTAATAGCGGCAAATAAATGTTTTTTTTTTAAATCAGTTTAATTTAAAATTTTATTTTTATTAAATTTTAAATTTTGATTTTTGATTTTTATAATATTTGATTTGATTTTCTTTTGTTATTAACTTTTACTGTGATTCATCAATGAGGAAAAATAATTTTTATCATGAATTAAGTTTTAGTGAGTTTGATAAGAAGAAAATAAATAATTTTACAGTTTATACTTCAGGTAAGAAAATATGATTTAAGAGTTTTTTGTTTTTAATACAATGGAGAAACAAGAGAAAAGAGGAGAGAGAGAAGAAAGAAAAAATTGATAAACAAAAAAGAAAAAGTGAATTTGGTGAAATTTTAATTTTTAGAAAGGAAAATAGTAGTTAATTAATTAGAATAAAAGATAAAATAAAATCTTAAATCGTTATTCAATGTTACTAATCTCATATGTAATAGTTAAAAATAAAGAAAAAAATAAGCTAATACAAAAAAAATAAAGAGAGGATCTTAATTCGTCTAATAATTTTACAGTTTATACTAAATTATAAAATTGACAAACTCTGTAATTATACAATTTTGCAATTAAACAGTCATGTTTGGCTACAATTATTTAATTACGTCGTGTCATATTAGATAGTATATTGTGTAATTGCTCAGTTTAATTATAAAATTAACAATTTTAAATGTCAAAATAGTATGAAAATAAATTTTAATTATTAATAAATTATTAAAATTAAAAAAATATATATTATAGACTCAAAAAATACAATATAATTTTTATATACATTATATAAATTGTATATGCTTAAAATATATATTATATATAATAAATATATAATACATATTCAACATATTTACTTAAAATATGTAATATATATAATATATTATTTAGTTCATTAATCATAAACTCAATTAAAATTTATCAATCAAGAAAGAGTTATCAAATAACATCCATGATCATTTGATAACTTGGGAGATGGTGCAACAAGAGGAAAAAAAAAAGAAGATAATATAGAAAGGTTTTAAGGAGAGTTGAAAACGTAAGAAAATATATTTTTTGTAATTATAAAAATTAAAAAATACAACTGTGTAATTACACCAATTCTCACTCTCCTAATAATTTGTTCTGTTGATTAGGTAAAAGGATAGTAATTAGGGTTTATGTCATTCAAACATGCAATTTTCATTAATTTTCGCAAAATTAACTTAAAATACATTTAATTAAGCTAATAATTAGCTTAGAGATGAAGAGATTAACTTTGAAAACACAAAGTCTTCAAGAAATCAAACCCAAATATTGTCTCATTACCTTGATCGAAATTCTAGAGAGAGAGAGAGAGATGAGAGCTTTTTTGATATTTTGATAATTATCTAAAAATTGGAAAATGGCAATATATATTTTCTCATTTACTAAAGTACACCTAGTCTTTTTAGTCAAAGAAAAATGAGTCCCAAAACTTGTCCAACATGCTTTTCAATAATAAATATAAAATATCACTTAAGCCTTATATTTTAAAAAAATTATAAATTGACCTGAAATTCGGTCAAACCTGTTTTGACCAAATTTATTGTAATTTCATTTATAATTCTAAATATTAATGGAATATTGTAACTTACTTTAAGTCACAATGGGGTCATTAAACATAACTCTCAAATTGTTAAATTATTTAACAAGTAAACTGTTTACAGTTTTCAGCCTAATATCATCTCTGAGAGTGTTAGCTCTCTTGTAGATAATATTTAATCCTGAAGAACATAAGTTATTAGTCATAACCTCTTGGGTTTACTGTGGAGTTAGTTGTGAGCTGAAATAAATCTTATCAAGTTCGTTTCAAGCAATTCGAATGCTCAATGACTATGGTTAACATCTAGCAACATGCTATAGTTCCTAAACCACAATGAAGAAACTCTAATATCATTAAATATATCTCTTTCATAGCAAAGAAGAACATAAGTTATTGGTTATAACCTCTTGGATTTATTGTGAAGTTAGTTGTGAGCCGAAATAGATCTTATCAAGTTCGTTTAAAACAATTCGGATGCTCAACGACCATGGTTAACATCTAGCAACATGCCATAGTTTCTAAACCACAATGAAGAAACTCTTCATTGAATATTTTATGATTAATTATACATTATGTGTGAAAATTCTCATTCTGTTCGTCTAATCCCAACTAAATTAGGGCTCATAGATGTCAAAACTCTAAATTTAGTCATATGCAGATAATCAATCAATACATAATAAACTTGTTGCTACGAACTCTTTGTATGACATTTATACTATAGCCAAAAACTTTGTTTTCAGCTGTTTACTAATATTCGTTTAGAAACTCGAATTTGGACCGAGTCAATGGAACTTCGAAATCTTTTATATCGAGTCAACAGATTCTATCTGACAATTATTTGCATCTCGATATAAACAACATATGACCAAACCAGCTTGTGTGTATAAGATATGATTAGTCTCGCATTTATACACCATATGAACCATGTATATTTATACCGATCAACAACTATGATCATTTAGGTCTAAGGAGTAGTTAATAAACTAGTATAATTATATGATGAATTATTGACAATATACTTCCGTATGATTCATCATAGCTTTGGTCACGTTCCAAAAACAGTTCTCTAACTGTTAATCCACGCTAATATCCTAATGACATGACTATCATGTCACCTACACTAATATCATCTTATGATATTCACCGGAGACATTCAGTATGCCTACTATGTGACAATGATGCCTATTCGATATTGCATATGTAGAGAACTATTTAGATAATCTAATTATCTTAGACAATTCATATGCATATTCTACCATTTGTATGTGTAGATAGAAGAAGCAGTATACACACGTGAATTGAAATACTTTATTTTATTAATAAATATGTACAATACATATTACAACAGTAATTTAATACAATATGCCAAAAATCAACAATATGAATAGTTTTAGGGCATACAACACTAACAGAATTGAACTGTGTAATTGAAGGAGTTCAATTGTACCAATTACACGATTAACTATATAATTATGTAGTTGGACAAACACGCCAAAATTATGTAATTACTGTCACGCCACGACCCTGGACCTGTGACAATTGCTACAGACCCTCATGATACAATCTATACACCCTGAATGTATCAAGATAGCCTGTAAGGCTTTCCTATCAATAATCCAAAACCTGAAAACAATTTATAAATATAAATTTCCATCCATGGGATTATCAACATCAAAGAATTGATCTTTGTGATCAATTCATTCACAACATGCTCGATTTATATAAATATCAATTTAGAAATCATTTACATAGTGGTTGAACAAAATAATAAATTCTTACATAAACATTTAGTTACAATACTTTATATATATCCTAGAAAATACATATTTAGTGGACTCAAATTACATATGTGAGTCAAGAAAGAAAAACCTACCAAGAGCGTCGTATGCTCTCTATCGCTACCATAAACTCAGCGAGTACTAGGACTCCTAACCTGAAAACTGTAATTGTGAGGAGTGAGTATACAATTATACTCAGTGAGTAAATACATACATACATTTACACGTATTTTCAAATTCTCATATATTGGGATTTCATTAATATCATACTTGAAAATACATATATACATTTTCATTTATAACAAATGAATGTAAAATAAATTATAGGTCTGCATATAATTTAAACAACCAAACCGGGCTAGCCATACTTTCTCGACAGCTATTTTGGCCGAAATAACATCGAAATCCATTAGTGAGTCTTTTATGTATAAAAACCATATGCAATGAATACTTATAAACAAAAAACTATTTCTTAAGCATTGTAAAATTATTTATTTCATATAAAACATGCCTTTACAAACTTAATCACCCGTCACACTAATGTTGACCTCGAGTAGTCACTTGGTGATAAAGTGACTATCCTCGTCATATTTGTCAAATCTATGAAATCCCTATCAAGTTGCCAAGACTTTCCATAGGGTCTCTATAATAGCACATACGTGCTCGGTATACAGTGGGCTTGCCATGGCCTTTCTCCTTTATACTAGTCCCACTACGACTCTACTCACCTATACGGCCTTTCATAGGTCCATCCATAGGCTACCTCTCTGTATATATAGTAAATAAATTGGCCCACTAGCCATACTACAATTATTCGGCCTTACTAGCATAATCACCAATATAAATGCACAATTTAAAACAATTTCAAGTTTTAATCACATAAATACACATTTATTTCTCCTTTCACTTTAACAATAGAAAATACTTGTTTAACACATAAGCAATACATATATGTATAACACGCACATATATACTTACATAATCCATGCATGTATAAACTTACTCACAAAAAAAGGAAGGGTAACAACCACTCCAAATAAGATTCCTCACGCTCAATCGGTCCTTCACACGGGTTCTCAAAACCTAATATCACACATGCATACATATAATAAATTCTACGATTCCAAGTATTTAACTTAAATATATCTTATGAAATGCTCATGAAAAATAGGGTTAAATTCCTTTAATTGACACATGCACGTTTCTCAAGATTTAATTAACTGAGGCCATTTATTCGATTTCCAACAATGAATTCCCATTATTGTAATTATTCCAAATTTCACATTTTCATCTTAAACGAAATGTATACATTTTAAATTTTGCATTTATGTTTAAAATGAATTATGCTCATTCCAAATAATCATTTAACATATATACAATCACTATATACTTCCAATTATATCAAATAATTACACAAAGTTAGATTTCCTACGCAAATTCAACGTAAATTTTTGAGTGAACAGTTACCTTATATTTCAACATGCTCATATCTCCAAAATCATACATCAAATGGGTTAATGGATTTACTAGGAACTTGTAAAAGTCCTTAGAACTTCAAATCTCCGTTTAATCGGTAAAACCCCCTAAATTTTGTCGAAACCCTAATTTTCTTTCATGTTTTTTTTTTGCCTTTTTCAATCCAAATGTGCCACTAAATTGATAGAGAAGAAGATGGCTAGTCACTGGGTAAACAAAATTTGATCGAAAACTTAAATGATTTGATTGATTTTGAGGAAATCAGAGAGAGACAGTGAGGGAGAGTGTTTAAAAAAAGAGAAGAGGAAACTATTGGAGATATGCCCTAGAACCAATCGTGTCATATGGTTCAGTAATATCATCCTTATATATATATATATATATAACTTTGTAATTAATTGTAAATTAGTATACGATTGATAAAATGACATTTATATCATTTTGTATATTCAATTGCGTATATATATAAATATTGTATATAAAATGAAGAATGAGATCTCGTGATGTATTATGACGTTTAGACTCTATTTGCAAGGAGTTGTAGATATGAGTACAGAGTCTGATTTAAATACATTTGAATCAGTTCCCGGCTAAGGTATTGTCATATAAGAGTATGATATTGCATAACTGACATGTTTTGTTGCCGCCAAGGATTAGTATTGAATGCTAATAGTTGGGTGATGAGTCTCATGTCACAAGAGCATAAATATGGGTAATATGCTAAAGAATGTGTTACTGAATGTGACCAAACATGACGAATCACATGGGTGATTATCCACAGTCAATGATACGTCACACAGTCGTACTAGTATACCATTAGTTCTTTAACTTGAGGTGTCGCAGTTGCCCTCTGCATTGAGACACATCATTCACTTATGTATATTGCACCGGGCTAGCCATACTTAGTGAAAGAAGTTTGCTAGCAGTGTGTTCTTAGTGTATGAGGACATGTGATGACCAAGATGGAATTTCCTGGCTTATTTATTAGAGCTTGAGATTCTAGGCGAGGATATCGTACATGGAAATGAAATCTCTGGCCAGAGTACGTGTTTCTAGAAAGGTGTTTTTGGATACATGATTCCCATATATGATTTGAGACTCTGTTCCTATGATTGAGTTAGGGGTTTGACGATTCCATGACCCGCGCTTAATCGAGAGTCGACAACAGAGGGACTTTACTACATAAACGTACGACTATATGGATTCATTAATGTCTGGGGGTTGTGGGATCTTGCTAGAGGTTACGCATAATCATTGGGAAGTTTAGTTATAAAGAGTTGTACTGAAAAAATATGAAGAGTTCATGTCCACCCATGTCCAATTCACAGTGAATCCGAGGTTTACACACATAGTTAGTTACTTGATGATAATAACCATTGCTATTATACAATAATCATTAATTGGTTGATAATATTATACAAATATTGATCAGGTAGCAATTTAATTATTTATTGTAAAGAATATATTTTTTAGCTATAACGCACTAGCACGAGTATGCATGGGAAAAGTTTAAGTTTAATTATGGAATACTGTAAATATAATTTACGAGTATTATAATATTGATATATGGATATTATATTTAATGTGATTAATGTAATCATAAAATATAAATGTAAATTATATTAATATAATAATAAATATCTTAATATTAAGTAATAATATATATTATTAAAGTAATAATATATATATATATATTAGATATTTATTAATGTATGTCTATATATATGTATGTTATTAATAATGTATTAATGTATATGTGTATTATTGTAATACATGCAATTGATTAAGAGTAATCAATGCATTTCACCAACCTAAACCATGTCTCATGTTTTTACATTAAATTTAGTTGTTGAATTATAATGCAAGTCGGTGGAGTTTTGTCAATAAATTGGATTTGATAAACATAAGGCTTAAGTGTGTTAAGCTTAAAAGAAAAAACAGAGAACGTGTGATGCCACCTTCTCTTCTCTAGTTTTTGGTAAAACTGAGAGTGTCTTCTTTTTCTTCAACCGTGAGTGGCTTATTGAAGCAATCTTGGGTTGTGCTTGGTTGAGAACTAGAGCAAAATAGAAGAGAGAAAAGAGAGCATCTAGAGAGAGAAAGCTTGGTAAGTTTGTTAAAGCTTAAACCAAAACTTGAAGATCCCAAATAAGCCGGAACGGACATCATCACTTCGATGTGTGGACTACCTAAGGAAACAAGCGAATGTGTTCTCTTGCTACACTAGATCACAATAAAGGAGTAAGACTTCTAAGCTTGTGATTTGAATTTTAAAATTATTTTGAAAGCCAAAACATGCATGTGTGCATGTCCAGATCAGTTGGGGGCCTATTCTGCAGGTCTATAAGATGGCCATGGCTCCCTTACGATGGTCGCCTGCCCAGAAATTAATTCGCGCGTCACGCTTCTGCTGCGAACTTGAAACATAGCACGATTTTGCTCACTGTTCACTTCAGAAATGTGAATGAAAAAGACACTAGAATTGTTTCCCTTATAGGTATTTATATAAATGATTGAAAGGACCGAGTTATCCCTGAAAATCTTTGAAATTTCCTAATTGCCCTTCGAAATTTTGCCCAAATTTGTGTTCTGTCGATCCAAAGTGTTAAACTCTGTTTTTCAAACATGAGGGTAAAATAGTCATTATATGACATAAATTTTCACACATGTATGATTCATAGTTAGTTGACACATTAACAAGACTTAGATGACTTAAGTTAGCTTATGGTATGAAAATTAAATGAATTAAGGAGATTGAATTTAACATGTATTTGGTTTCTGTATGTTGCCTTATGCTGAAACATTCGGATATCTCAATAGCCAGTTAGCGAGGGAGGTCAAGGGGCAGCGCCCTTGCGGGGGTGCAAAGGGCGAGCAGAAAAATAAATTTATTAAATAAAATATGTGGTTTCAGCTTAAAATCTAGGAGAAAATCCTAGTTTGAGCAAGAAGTATCGATACATGGGATTGAAGAGATTGATATATGTATAAAAATTATTGGAGATATGCCCTAGAACCAACCATGTCATGTGGTTCAAGGATATCATTCCTAGTATATAAATATTTATGTAATTAATTATAAAGTTGTTTACGATTAATAAAATAACATTTATATCATTTTGCATTTATAGTTGCTTTAATAAATAAATAATGTTGAATAAGATCACGTGATGTATTATTATGTCATTACTCTATTTGTAAGGACTTATAGATATGAGTATAGAGTTTTGATTTGAATACATTCGTATCAGTTCCTGGTTGAAGTGATGTTATATGAGACTATGACATTATATGACTGGTATGTTTGATGTTGTTAAGGATTAGTATTGGATGCTAATAGTTAGATAACGAGTCTTATGTCACAAGAGCATAAACATAGGTAATGCATTGAAAAACGTGTTATTGAGTGTGACTAAACGTGACAAATCACATGGGTGATTATCCATAGTCAATAATACGTTACATAGCCGTACTATTATACCATTAATTCTTTGACCTGTGGTGTCACGGCTGCCATCTAAATTGAGACACATTGTTCACTTGTATATACTGCACCAAACTAGCCATGTCTAATGAAAGAAGCTTATTGGTAATGTGTTCTTGGTATATGAGGACAGGTGATGACCAATATGAAATCTGAGTTGGAGCTTGAGATCCAAGGCGGAGATATCATACATGGGAATGAAATCTTTGGCCAGAGTACGTGTTTTTCGGAAAGGTATTTTCGAATACACAAATCTGGTATATGATTTGAGACCCTGTTCCTATGAGCAAGTTAGGGGTTTGACTATTCTATGACCCGTACTTGATCGGGAGTCGATAATAGAGGGACTTTACTATATACATGTACGACTATATAGATTCATTAGTGTCTGGGTTGCGCATGATCATTGGGAACTTCGAATGCAAGGAGTTATACCAAAGTAATGCGAAAGGGTTCGTACCCACTCATGTCCAGCTTACGGTAGATTTAGGCGGTCACACACATATCGATTACTTAATAATGATGGTTATTGCCATATACGATATCATTAAGTTAGTAAATGATATTGTTATGATATTTGATCGGATGACAATTTAATTCTTTATTGTAAATAATTAATTTCTTGGCTAATACGTGCTAGCACACGTATGCATAAAAAATATTTCAATAATAATTTAGATTATATAAATATGATTTATAGACATATAGAAACAAAGAAAAGATATTTGTCATAAAGATATTAATATTTATTTATTAATAATCAAATAATGGTTATTTGATCAATTAAATCTTTACTTGACAAATAGCACCATGTGATGTTGCCAAGTATCTTTTAGTATTTAATGTTTAAATGTCAAACATTATAAATGATGAATACATTTAATTATATATGATATAATATTAAAATATTTGAATGATTAATATAATATATATTAAAATATTTTAATTTGCATTAAATGTTTAATGTAACATAAATGGATTTTGGAATCCATTCATGAGCATGTGCTACTTGGAATCTACTTCTTTGTTTTAAACAGTGCAAGTGGAGGAAATAAAAAGGGCATGAGAGATTTGGGAAAATTATACAATTAAGGATTTTCAATAAGATTAAATCCCTAAACAATGTACTTTTTCTTCTTCTTCCCTCTCTGCAGAAACTCTATTAGTGAATAAGTGTGAGGTTTTATCTTGAACGCAATTAAAAAGAAAAAAAGAGAAGAATAGAGAGAAAGCAAGGACAGGAAAGTGATGAAAATGGTTTTCATAAATTTCATATTCTTCCACAACAAAACCTATCGTTATCAATCCGAGTAATCGAAACCTATCGTTATCAATCCGATGTGTGTGTGACATACCCTAAAGCTAATGAGTAGCCTGTTCCGGAGATCAATACTTAAGGTATGTGCACTTTTATATGTTGATCATTTTGTTTAAAAAGTTTAAAATTTTAAAATGCACATACATCCATGTCTTTAGTCCTTGGGTGAACCTTTTTGCATTTGCTGTGTGATGGCAGTGGCTCCCCTCTTCACTGCTTCGGCAGAAGCGCGCCTGGGAAGCCATCCCAGTGCGTCGCGCTTCCGATAGGCTAGCCGTTCCCTTCAAAAGTATCGATACTTCAGGAAGGTAGATTGATACTTGATGAAGGGATCGATACCTTCATTAAAGGTATCGATACTTTGCAAATCAAAGACTTGGGAAGAAATTACAAGTCGACCGGATTGATACTTATGAAGAAAGTATCGATACATTTGAAAATAGAGAATTCAAAACTAATTACAAGATGGATCAGATCGATACCTTCATTAAAAGTATCGATACATGTCAAGACAGAGAGTTGAAAAATATTTATAAGACAAACCAGATCGATACCTTCAACAAAGGTATCGATACTTCAAAAAGAGGGAGGATCGATATAAAAAGGCAAATGTATTGATATTCGGAATTGAAGAAAATTCTAAAATTTAATTTTTAAGGAAGAGATCGATACTTAGATTAAAAGTATCAATATTCAGCCCAAAAGTATCGATATCTAATCAAAAGTTATCGATACATTACGCAAATTAGGGTAAAATTTGACAAACAATTTAGTCTTTTTTACCACTTTTATAAATACCCAAGAGAGGGATTCGACCCCAGTATTTTTTTCAATCGTTTATTTCTCTCTCTCTCTCTCTAAAAATATCTCTCTCATTCTCTTTCTCTATTTTGGGCCAAATCTTTTCAAATCTTTCGCTTATTCTTGCAAATGTATGTTGTCAAGTGAATAAACCACCTCTCCTCTACATATTGGTACCGATTTTAGACTGAAAACAGTAAGGAAGAAATTAGGGTTCAAGTGAAACTTCAGGCTTTTCCGTTTAATCCACTAATTGAGGTTTCTACGAACTTCTACAAGCTAAAGGTAAGTCTATTAACCCCATAGAAGTTTAATATTAAGAATTTAATCATGTTGAAAACCTAGGGTTTACTGTTCACCCGAGATTTTTATTAAGGTTGTATAGGAAATGTAGATGTGTATTAATTTGAGTTAATTGGAAGTATATGGTGATTATATACATGCTGGATATTGATTTGGAATGAGTAAATTTGTTTTAGATGGAAATGTGGAATAGAAATAGTTATTGCCATGGGATTTCATTGTTGAAAATCGGATAAATGACCTCGTTAGTTAACCCTTATGATGTGATATATCAATTAAGAGATCGTAGCTATGTTTTCTATGAGCATTGCGTTTAGTGCATTTAAGTATAATTATGTGGATCGTGGAATTCACTATTATATGCATGTGTGGTTATAGGTTCTAAGAACTTAAGAGAAGAGTTGGGTGGGCATGAAAATCAGTAGTGGGAGCGGTTACCCTCTCTTTGTAGTGAGTAAATTTATATATACATGACTAAGTAAATATTTATGTGTGTTGTGTGTGTATATATATATATATATATATATGTATGTATGCTTGTGTGTTAAACAAGTCATTTTTTGATTAAAAATGAAATTGAAATGAACTTGTTTAATGTGTTTTATATGATATCCGGATGTTATATTTATTTGGTTTACTGATTAAAAATGCTTTGATATACATACTAAAATGGCTGGGCAGACTTAATTTATTTAAATGTTTTATAATCATTGTTGAAATAATTTGATTTGAAATGTGCATATATATTGGTGATGTGGCCAGTGGCCGGATTATTGTTATATGGCTAGTTGACCTGTTTATTTGACTGTATATACAGGAAGGTAGCATATGGACGGACCTGTTGAGAGGCCGCATAGGTAAGTGGAGCCGCAGTGGGGCTAGTATAAGAGGGAGAGGCTATGGCAAGCCCACTGTAGGTCGAACACACGTGTGTGTGGTTATAAATACCCTATAAAAAGTTTTGACGACTTAATAAAGTTATCTTGGATTTGACGGATTACGATGACAGTCACTCATGTCCCCAGGTGACTACTCGGGGCCAACATCAATAAGGCGGGCTTGTTTTTATAAATACATGCTTTACAAGAAAATAAATTATTTTACAAAGCATAAGAAATGGTTTTTTATTTAATAAATCTTTATTGCATATAGTTTATAAATGAAAAACTCATTGATGGTTACGGATTTGTCCTAACCAAGGTAGCGTGTCGAGGACGTATGACCAATTTGGATTGAATATTTTAAACTGTTTGCAGACCAATGAAATATATTATGATCATTGATTTAAATGAATATGCATATATATACTTTCGAGTACAATGTGAAATGAATCTCAATATTTGCATTTTTAAATGTGTGTGCATGTATGTATATTTGTACGTAATTTATTTACTCACAAAGTATAGTTCTATACTCATTTCTCACCATTTTAGTTTTTAGATTAGGTACATTAGTACTCGCCGGACTAGTAGTAGCAGTTAAAAACCTACAACGCTCTGAGTAATTTTCTTTTTGTAGTAATATGCCTTCACGTAAGGGAAGAGGAAGGAGTACAACGCTTCGAGTAGGATATTATTGATATTTTATCTATATGCAAAAGTAAAAATGAGAATAAATAATAGACATTCTCTAATCATGTTTTAGAACTTTAAGTTTGATTGATTTTTAAAACTTTAAGTTTTAATCACCTCATTTCTTTTACAAACTTCGAGTTGTAATAATCATACTAATAAAATATATGCAATTAACTTATTATTATTTTATGATGTAGAAAATTCAATTTAATGATAACCACATAGCATACTCATAAGAATAACTATATAAAATAAATAGTATAATAGTATAAGAATAGTATAAAATAAAAGTATAAATACTTTGCGTACTTGAATTATGTTGATAATGTGTTGTAAATATACCATTAACTCAAATAAATAAAAGAAGAAAAATAGAGAAGAGAGAGAACTTTCATGAAGAAATTCGATAAGTTTTTTTTATTTTTATTTTTTTAAAAAATACAATCCTATTTATAAAATAATAAAAGATATAATAAATATTTTATAAAAAAAAAATACAATAGATATTTTATAAGGTCACTAGGGATGATAATTTTGCCTGCAAACTTGCAAACCCGCTCTTACTCAATTTTTATGGGACGGGTTTGATATGCCTCTAAACAGGTTTGGGAAGGATTTGAGAAATAAATTTATTGGAATCAGCTTTGAACTGACAGATCTATATCCAGATCTCGCACAATTTCCAGATCATCAACATCTGTCTAATTGTTCAGTTCATTTTCAAGCTCTGATACCATTCCATAAGAACTTCGTATAATTACTTTGCAGAACATCACTTAGCACAACGGATTTATGTATTCATAAGAAATAAAGATTAAAAAGACAAAGACAGCACCAAATTAAGCCTTTGGGATTACCTGTCTAGTTTCGTCGTTTCGGATTTAGAAAGGATACAAGTACAAACAAATTTTCATGGATATATATATATATATATATGTTTTTATATATATATATATATATATATTTCTAAAAGTAGCAAAACGACATCGTTTTAATATTAAATATAAATATCTCTAAACAACATTACAACACCACACTCAATATAAATATTGTTTTATTTCTTTAAGTAAAGTGTAAGATTGATATGTTTATTGAGATTTCTTGTGTAAGATTGACATATTCATTTTATTCTTTGTTGTAATATTTTTATTCTTAAAGATTTACAAGTTGCACATCTGCTACTTAAATTCAACATTATTATCTCTTATTTATTCCCTTTAATTTCTTCAGAATCTATATTATCTTTTTGGATAATAAGAGAGATGTTTTCTCCTTTAAAATAGATTAACGGTTATTTTCTTTTTTTCATTCTTAAAAAAAAAATAATAAAAAAATTTTAGAAGATTTTTTAAAGAAAAAAATATGAAATGTAAAATTATTTTTTATTATATATATTTTATATTTTATACGAGTAATATATTTTATTTTGAATTAATATAAAAAATTTTATTAAATATTAGTTAAATATTTATGGATATTTGAACAAATTCAGTAAATATTAAGTATTCATCTATGTGTATTTGATAATAAAATATTATATTTATTTTAAATTTAATATGAATATAATATTAAATAATATGAATGTAATATTATTATTATATATATTTTTTTTATGTACGCGAACGTGAGTTTAAAAATACTCTCTTGCACGGAGTACGGTAGAATTCCCCGGTACGGTCATTCGGGAAGTCCCGCCGAGGAAGACTCCCATACAATTTTTTCGAGAGCCGGAGAAGCGTCTACGGGAATTCGACCTGCTGCCATCACTAAATGTCACAGTCGATTATACAAATAATTTGATAAAAAGCTGTGCCGCCTTTGCTTTTCCTTTACTTTTATAGCATTTACGTTACTGTGATAGTGGTTCCTTTTTTCTTTAATCTTTTTGTGATTCTTTGTTTCTTGTTTCGGAATCACGCGGGTCTGCAGTGATTGACTCTTGTTGACAGTTAGTGCTCAGAAATATTCGATATACATGCATAGCTTTGAGAACCAATCAAATTTATTATTCTAAAAATAATAATAAAATGAATCTACTTAATATAAAATTATATTTAATTAGATCCCACGTGATCCACAAACATGATGAAACTTTTAAAACTAACTTTATGGAATCCACTAGTACCATGTCGAATTAAAAACTTAATGATTGAAACAGAGTAGTGCTTTCATGAGATATGCGAGATTTCATTGCCCTCGCTGTGTTTTGACAATTGAAATTAATGTAATTTTCTTTGCAAATAACTTCACATTTCCTCATTAGCTGCAACATGCTTCACCATGCTATCAAAATCCTTAACCGAACTCGCACCTTCTTTAATGCATTCAAGTGCTGCCTTGCGTAATTTCATGGCTTGCTCCTTCAGAACTCGGTTCTCAGTACTGACTGATTCTGCCACCTTTTGTGCCAGCTCGTTCGAGTCAGGCACAGTTTGCGCACCCTCGCACACTTTTGTTGCCACCTTTAACTCCTCAACCAACAAGTCCGCATTCACAAATTGGTCAGCCCCCAAAGGCCAGGCAAGCATCGGCACCCCGGCTACCAGCGCTTCCAGGACCGAGTTCCACCCGCAGTGAGTCAGAAACGCGCCCACCGCCGGGTGACTCAATATCAAAATTTGCGGGGTCCACCCTCTTACCACAAGTCCTCTCCCTGCCACTCGATCTTCAAACCCGGGAGGGATCACGCCGTATTTTCCTTCCACATGTCCTTTCGTCGGCGCTTTGACAGACCATATGAAACGAACCTGACTTTTCTCTAACCCTAACGCAAGCGCCTCCATCTGATCGTTGGTCAACACAGCTAGACTCCCAAAGCATATGTACACCATTTTCTGATTTTGACACTTGTCAAGCCATGATAATACGTCATCCACCGACACAGAACAGGTACCACCCCTCTCAGTTCCACGTAGATCATCAGCTGGAGGGAGTAATGGGCCAACGGCCCATACCTTATCAACCCCGAATTGTTTAGCTAAATGATCCAAATAAACTCGTTCTAACTCACTGAACGAGTTAATAACGAGTCCCCAACTCGTGATATTGCCATGGAATACATCTTTGATAAATTCTGAATCGGGGTCTTCTCCAACATAGCTGCGATAAAGCGGAGACAACTGCCACCAAGGGTATCTCGGAGAATTTGGAATTTTCGGGAACGTAACAATTTCAGTAAGATCAGCATTATTTATCTTAGGCATGTCTGTCCACAAAGCAAACATGATAGACAACGCCATAGCCCCTGACGGCGAGAATACAATACGGCGAATACCAAGCTGGGAAGCAAGATTTTGAGTCCAGCCCAAGAACATATCAGAGATAATGGCCACGGGTGGTGAAGGATGATTTTTGAACCAGTTCAGCAGAGGATTGTAGAGTTCACCGAGGGCACGAATCATAGGAACAACAGAGTTGGCAGGCAAATCGTTAGCGTTTTCTACGCCATTTGGCATTGAGGGGTGCGCAGGGAAAGGGAGAACTAGGGTTTTGATTGATGGGTTTACAGAGAGGAAAGGGTTCAGTAGATGGAAATTTTTCCGGGTGACCACGATGGTTATGGTTAAGCCACGATTGGCCAGCTGGTGAGTAAGGTCAAGAAGTGGTATCATGTGCCCTTGTGCCGGGTATGGAAAGATCAGGATATGTGTAGCGCTGCCTAGAATTGCCATGGTTGTTCGGATAGGAATTCTGAAAAAATGTCTTATATGTTGCAGAGAGAAAGGTTGAATGTTGAGTGAGTTTTGTTTGAAGGAGAAAGTGGGACGCTTTGGTGCTTTTATGTAAATGTGTAGGCTAATTAATTTAGTGGTTTATTATAGAAGAATCTGTGAATTACAGTCAGGATCATGGTATCTCCCATTAGGTTTTTGGTAGCCTGATCCAAGGGACATTGGTAATTCCTTTTCCAACAATGGTAAATGCATTATTAGGTCAGAAGAACAAAAAGGAAAGCCGTTAACTTTAAAAGATTATTATAGATTAGCATTATCAAAAGTTAAGTGTTTTTCTTTTATTTTATAAAACATAATTATTTTTAATACAATTATATAAGTCAAGATTTTTTTAAATATTGTTAAGGTTAATATTAAAAATTAAGATATTATTATTTTTAATTCATAATTATTATAAAATTTATAAGTCAGAAATACTAAATAATGCATATTTATTTCAACTATTTGTTAATATATATTTCAATTATTATAATTTTAAAATAAAAAATATTATTATAAAAAAATAAGGGATAATTTATATTGTTGTATCATATTTTTGTATTGTCAAATAAATATACCATAAATTTTAATCTAACATGGATCCGACCCACTTAATAATTGTGTTAGAAATTAAAAATATTAACTCACAACGATTTTTAAATTAACTAAGCAAGTTAAAATTGTATCTTCATTTTATTTTTTATAATATATTTTATTATATATTTTTAAACATATTAATGATATTATCAAATTAAATACTAATAAATTTTATTTTAAATATAACTAAATACTTTTAAAAATGAGAAAATATAAAATAAAATATATTAAATTATATATGAATTAATACAATATGATATTCAAATAGTTAATTTTAAGTAGGTTCACATATTAAAAATTTAAAATTTAAATATAATATAATTATTAATCGTATTATTGTATTTTAGTTGTTTGAATATACTTTAAAGCAATTCAACGGATATGTGAGATAATTGCTATTATATTGTAGTTTGACTTTGCCTGAATATGTATTAATGACAGTTTAAACCAGAATTTTTTTTTTCCCGTCCTTATTGTAATTAGTGCCAGGAGGTTTGACTGTTGTTGATGTACAAAAAGACATTCTCATTTGTAAACTCCTTTCTTCTAATATAGAGGTAACGTAACATTTACAATTTTTACAGTTGTATAAAATTAAAAAATTTAGATATTTATAAATGATAAATTAGTAAAAAAAAAAAATTAGGGTAAATTTAACTTTTATATAAAGTGTTTGGAAATGAAAATATTATGAAAAGATGGACTAAATTGATTAGAATTAAAAAATTTAGGACTTGATTGGAATGTTTTAAGAAGTTGAAGGATTAGAAGGATAATACTCAATTAAATATTTTTATAAAGTATAAAACAAAAATAAAACTCTTCATTTTTTCATTTTGCTTCCTCTCTACCCGTAGCTCTTCCTTCTTCTTCTCTTTTGAAAAATTTTGTCCTTATCCATAAAAATAAAAAATAATCTCTAAAGTTTTAAGCTTCTTTCTAATCAAGGTTAGCATCTTTAACATCTATAGCTCTTTTTTATAATTTTATTGAGAAATTAGGTTAAGAAACATAAGAAATCTGAAATATCAATTATCTAGCATGATTTTTTATTGATTTGTGTTTAATTTGTTAAGATTAAAATAGGGGATTAAGCTTACTAAACAGGGGACCATTTTGTATTTTTGGGTTTGAGATTGATGTGTTTGAATTTTTTTTGATATTTTTCCTAGGAAATAGACATTTAAACGAAAATTTTGGTGATCGAATCATCCTAATCGGATAAGTAAAAAAATAGATATGAATTTGTGAAGTTGGTTGATCTGCAAAAATCCCTGTTATAGTGTAGGTTCGGAAATTTGAATTAATCTTCACTATTTTGTTTTTGATGTTTATATGAGTTATTTTTCCCTTAAGCTTGTCTATGAAATTTATCTAATTGGAATTACCTTAAAATAAGTTACCAAAATAAGTTATGAATTTTCAAAGTTAGAATATTAACATAAAATTCAAACTAGGCTTTAATGTTTCAAGGAATTGTTGAGAATAGATGATTGATTATTATGGATTATCATGGTGTATGAATGTGTGGTTATTTACTGGTATTTAATGATGTTTGAGCATATATGAAAAGCAATAGAAGAGTATTGAGTAATAGAAAAAAAAAAAGAAAGAAAAAAGTATGAATTGTGGAAGAAAAAAAAAGAAATGAGAATATAGAAGAGATTTAGGCATTCTAAATTATTTGAGCATGTATCTCATGATGTGAAATAATTTTAACTAATATATATATATATATATATATATCTATGGAACATGTAGATATACCTCAAGTATGCGAAGAGCTAGACGACGTGGATTGCGAAATATAAAATTCGATGATCTCTGTGAATAGACAAATTTATATAACATGTTTCAACTAAATTAAATATGAATTTTAAATTATTTCTTTACGTATATATACATTGACTTATAAGTTGAAGCTTTTTATAGATATAATATGATGCACTATTTCCAAGTATGAATATACTTTCAAATTCAAATTCAATAACTTATTAAGAACCTTATGTTTATCTATATGAATTGTAAATATGGTTTATAAAGATATATTTATGGATGAGATTTTATTTATGGCAACTTATGATTTGGCTTCATCGAATTTAGTGTGTGAGAGTATATCTTGATTGGAATATGGGAGCTACGTGCTACGCCTTCGTGGCGGGAGCCACCTCTAGAATCCCTTATTCTGTTATTTGGATTAAGGAGCTGCGTACTACGCCTTCGTGGCAGAAGTTACCTCTAGAGTCTCGATCCTGTGTATTAGCTCTTTGGGAGCGCATCATATTACACATATGCCTTTAGGGTTGGCTACTAGTATGCCATATTTTTATAGATTTCTACTGTTAATTTATGGACAGAAATTATATACAATAAGGGGAGCCTAAGATATGATACATAGATTTTTGTGCATATCAATTATTAAGTTACAACATTTTTAAGATTGGTACAAAATTTATTAAAATGATTATGCTATAATATCTCATGATTTTAGTAAAATGTTTTACATGTTTACTCACTGAGATGCATAATCTCATTATTTTAAAAAAAAATTTCCCCTCTCAGGTAATTAATAAAGCAATAAGCTACCACATTCCTCAGTTTCAAAGATTGAACATATTTGACGTAGTGGGCATCCATTCAGCACAGTTTAGGAAATTATATTTTATTTTGTTGATATAGTTGTTATCTTATTGTGGCTGTTGAGTTTGTATAAGTAATATATATATATATATATATAAACACACACACACACACACACATATATAGTAATGATGAATTATGAGGAAGATATCTTAATTTTATACATTGATGAATGAGTATTATATCTGAGAATTATATGTAAGTTGATAAAGATGAATATTTAGAGGATACTCTACAGGAATTTAGGTGGAGATTCAAGTTGGGATGTTTTAGGTAAGATGGTCATTTCACAATGTTTATTATTTTAGGTGTATTGTATAAGATTAATTGGCACATAACGAGGCTTAAGTGAATTTAAATTTAAGTTTACTAAAGAGAATACAATGAAATTGAAAATATAATTTAAAATTTTTCATAAGTTGGGTTTCGCATATTACCTTACGCTGAAACATTCGGCGATCTCGCTAGTCGGTTAGCGAGTTGGGTTAAGGGACAGTGTCCTTGCGGGGGTTTACAGGCGGAGCCCCAAAAAGTAAACAGAATTAGTATTAGGGAATGAAGAGAAAATGTAAAAAAAAAAAAAATCTCTTCTGACCATAAAGAGATCGATACCTAGAATGGAAGTATCGATACATTGCTTAAATATATCGATACATTGAAAATGCATATCCATATTCATTGAACGTATCAACACCTACGAAGAGAGGATCGATACTTTGCAAGACAGAGACTTTGGAGTAAATTACAAATTGACCAAATTGATATTTATGGAGAAAGTATCGATACATTACGAAACAAAGAGTTTGAAATTAATTGTAAGTTAGACCAGATCGATACCTTTATCAAAGGTATTGATACATGGTCAGACAGAGAGTTGAAAAATATTTACATGTTGAATCAGATTGATACCTTCAACAAAGGTATCGATACATTGAAAGGAGAAGGATCGATATATGAAGGCTAATGTATCAATACTCGAGGTCTATGAAATTTTCAAAATCAAATTTTTAAGGAACGGATCAATACTTAGACTAAAGGTATCGATACCCAAGTTAAAAATATCGATACCCAACCTAAACGTATCGATACTTTACGTAAATTTGGGTAAGATTTAAAGGCAAATGAGTCATTTTACACACTTTTATAAAAACTCTCAAGGGGAAAAAGATTCCAGGAGTTCTCATTCGTCTATTTACCACTCTTTCTCTAAAAATACTTCTCTCTTATTCTTTCTCTCAGATTTTCTCACAAATTAAAGCCAATTACCTAAGTTTTGGTTAGATTTTTGCCTCTCATATGACTCCTCATTTTCTCCTCAACAATGTGATACTGATTTTGGCTTCAAACAGTAAGGATAAGTATGGGAATGAGCTAAGGTTTCAAATCAAATTGGAAGTTTTGGGTGTAAACACCAATGTGAGATTTCTAAGGACATCTACAGACTAAAAGTAAGTCTATAAACCCATTTTAAGTTAGATTTAATGGATTTGAGCATATTTGAATGTTAGGGTTCATTGTTTATCAAGGGTTTTCGATTAAATTTGCTTAAGAAATGTAGATTGAAGTTAATTGGCAACATTAAGAAGTATAAAATATTAAATGAATGATAAAATAACATTTAGAATGTGTATAACTATGTGAGATGAAAATGTAAAAATTGAGATAACTATGGTCATAGGATTCCACTGTTAGGAATCGGCTAAATGACCCTTGATAAGAAACCTCGTAAGGTTAAATATACTAAACTAAGGAAATTTAGACATGATGTCCACAACATTTGCATTTCATGTATAAATTAAGTAATTAGAAAACTTGAAAGTTTATAATGTTGTGTATGTGTAATATAGGTGCCGAATACTTGAGAGATGAACACACTAGACGCGAGGAGTAATATTGGGAGTAGATATTCTTTTGTTTATTATGAGTGGAACTATTTTTCTCGTTTTCATGCTTTCGAAATATTTTATGAAATTTACTGTTTTAAGAAATAAGAAATAGATTTATTGTTGTTGATTTAAAATGCACATGAATGGTCTGTTTGATATTGAAAATGCATGGCTTGCAATGATATTGAAAATGAAATGATTATAAATGTTTATGTAAATGAATTTCATTATGGCTTTGTATTGGTGATATGGCTAGAGAGCCAGGTTGGTATGTGACTATAGTTACAGAGTAGTAACCTAGGAATAGACCTATGAGAGGCTGCTTGTGACACCCGTAATTTCTTTTGTAGGACTCGTAGTTAGGATTGTAAATATACTTGTTAAAGTATTAAGTGTTAGAATTTTAAGAAATAATATAAAGTGAATTTATAAGGGTA
>JAXCLQ010038533.1:0-13611 GCA_035584115.1 Cedrela odorata | reverse complement strand
AGAGAGAGAGAGAGATGAAGAGGGGGGCAAGGGAACAATACCACAAAAATTGAAATCACCAGCAAAAGATGCTTTTGATTTGTTAAACAAGAAAAAAGGCGAAGGAACTGGAACAGGAACGTTGATCCCAACCTAGATCATACCAAATTCATGTCAGAAACTATCATGTAATTCACAAAAATATTGAGTGCACTAAAATAAGATTAACACCCAGTTTTGGATTATTGTGCTTTCAAAGCACAACAGCTAAAGTGTTTGCTAAGCACCAACTTTTAGTGGGGACCATTCATTTTTTGACTTCTATTTAATTGATTTTATCACGCAACAATTGTAGCTTTAAAGCCACATCACCTCAATCCAAAACATAGCCTAAGAGTATGTTTGGGACTGTTATTCTTCAACTTAACTTTGAAAGCACAAAAGCTGAAGTGTTTGGTAAACACTCACTTTTACTTGGTAGCTAACATTCACACACTCACACACTCACACACTTGACAGCTAATGTTCCATCCCCCAGCATCTGTGGATTAAAAGCCAAAACACCTCAATTCCAAATATACCTTAAGGCTACAATGAGTTTTTCTCTTCTTGGGATGTTCACAACGTCTCCACCATTCCATCCCTCTATAGCAAGATAGCTGACCGAGGCCAGCACAAAAATTACATCACATGCTGGCAAAATATGCAAAACTTGGGCATGTTCAGAGCCACATTACAACACACTCAAGGTCAACATTTCCATTCTCTTCTATGAACAGCACATTTGAGCAATACACATAGTATTTGGGCTTCAACTTTTGAATAGCCAACAGATTGACACTAACATATTCACACAGGGTGTCTCATTATTTGTGCATTAACTAGACCAACTAGGAGGCAAGAAATCTAGAGGTCAACAAAAGGGATGCTCTGCAACACACTTTTTGCAAAAACACGTGTGAATTCTACATGTCAGATAAAGGTGATCACTTACCAGCCCTGCCTCAATTTCATTCTGGAATTTCCTTGCAGCAAAGCCAGATGATGTGAATATGGATGCTCCATTCACAAACCTGCAAAAAAGGTAAATTGAATAAAAACAGAGAGGTACAAGTTATTAAGGCAACCTTGAACGTGCATTGCAACTAGTTACCCAATGATCTCAAAGTAAATGTTATCATAAAAAATTACAACAATTACGGCAAAAGTAAGAAAAGGTTTGCATGGTATTGAAAAAGGGAGAAGAGTGAAAGTATGCCATTTATGAATATGCAAATCAGCACTAATCACACTGCAGTATAAATTTAGAAAAAGATAATGCTAGAATATATATCATAATGCCAACTTGAAATTAGGCGGGCACCAGTTAAAAAAAAGTACCTGTTTCTGTTTACCATAGTTACGGCCTCTTCTAGACTTTCTGCCTGTTGATAGTCACACAAGAGAACATCTGTTAATCAATCTCCAGTCAATGCCATACAACAATTTTTACAAAGAGAAAGACTAGTCAAATGATACCTGCATACAAAGTAAAACTGGTCCAAAAATTTCTTCCTGCTTAAAACAAGATACAGTGTGGTCAAGAATATGCCAAGGTCTTTGGTTCAACCATTCTTCCACTGAGAATCATAATTTACAAAGTCCATTCACTCTGAAAATGAAAAAAGAAATACAAGAACGAAAATAAATACCTTGTAACACTCCATGTTGGATGTAACATCATGTAAGATCGTTGGACCAACAAAATTTCCATTCTCATATCCTGGAACCTACAAAACCAGAGTTTGGAACAATTCATGCAAGGTTTCAAAGGTTAAAGCTTTCTGATTTCACATATCAAAGGAAATAGTAATAGAAAGTCAATTAAAGACCACAAACTCCCCCAATATTACATATCCAAAAGATAATAACAGCAAACACTTACCCAACAGGAGATACGGTAAAATATCATCAGAAGTTGGAAATGATCGGCACAAATATTGAAGTTGTGATGCAGAACCAGATCCTAAGACTTGTTACTTCTTTTGAAAAAAGAAATTTAAATTTTCTTATATTACACAAATGTAAACCAAACCCTATCTCAACTCTTATGTGACCATTGAGCAAAATTCAATTCCAGAATCTCATGAATCACCTTAAGAGATTTTACCAGTTTTTAACCAAGAAAACAGAGTCTAATAAAGCTAAAAAAAAACCCAATAAACACAATCAAATGCAAGAAATAGCTATATAAATCTAAAGGGATAAATTGATTAATATCCTAAAATCTGCACCCAAAATAATAAATAAACACATAAACCCTAGATTTTATGCATATATCTAACATAAGTATATAAGTCTCTTAAATCATGTCAATCTGTTTATAAAGACTGCAAAGAGGAAAAAAAAAAGTTTGCTAACCCGCCTAATATAATAACATCTCCAAAGAAATATATCCACCCGGTCCTAAGAATATTTACTTAGAGAGGTTTTACTATATATGTAAGTTGGAAACAAGAAAGTATCCACAATAAGCTATATTTCTCTGGAAAACCCTATAAAGCACATTTAATGCTAAAGGACGAATAGCAAACAGAACAAAGGAAAGCAAAATAATGTACATGTCAAGCAAATAGTCAAGCAAAATAATTTGATAATATCCTCTAAGAAAATTGAAAAAATGAATACCACAATATTCCTCCCATCAAGAAGAAGTCTAGCACCACTGTCAACACCACTCTCAATTAATCTGTTTATCCGATCTTTTACCTGTGGATTAAAAAGAGCGTCAGAAATTATAACGAAAGACAAAATTATCATCACAAAACATCTAAAATGCACACATGAAAAATGCAAAAAATGCAAAACAAATCTAACCGTGAGGGAATGCTTTCACCTCCATAGAAAATCTTATGTAAAACATAAAGAAATCAACTCTCAAGATCATTCTGCTTTTATGAATCAGATTAAAAAATTTCAAAAGTTTTGGAGGCATGTTTTCACCTCTATGCTAATCACTGGACCGACATCAGCACTAGGGTTTGTTCCCACATTCACTTTGAGTGCCTTGGCAAGCTCCACAAGTTCATCTTCCCTGGAAGTAATAGAACACCCATGTTGATGAACATCTTACTTACACCAATCAACTAATTCCCGAAAAGCATAATGACTTATTCATCAGAACTCACAATATAGGAACAATCATATAGATACAAGATAATTCAAT
Organism: Cedrela odorata; assembly: GCA_035584115.1. NCBI lineage: Eukaryota > Viridiplantae > Streptophyta > Magnoliopsida > Sapindales > Meliaceae > Cedrela > Cedrela odorata. The sequence goes on along the minus strand of JAXCLQ010038533.1, from coordinate 10,427 downwards.
AACTGCCAAAATAAAATTCTAGCGCAAATTTTAAGAAGCAAGTTGATGCACAGGTAACAATAAGATAAAGTTGCCACTGGTTAGGTTTAATCTGGAGATTTTTATTTAAATTTGCCGCAGTGTTATTTTTTAAGGAGTTTTTAGAGTATCGAGTCTTAGGGGGATGTTTGGTATTTTTTTACACACCCCATTTGGAAACCGAAATCAGCAAAAATATGTTTAGTAGAGACATTATGAAAAATGATCCAAAGAAAAGCATAAAACAGCTGAGGCACTTTTTCGTTTGTAAGTATTCTTGAAAAAATATACTTTATGGAATGCTCTATAATCCAGTGTCATAGAATGGTATAAATGTTGTTAGCATTTTAAGTCTTTTTTTGACTCACCAAATAAGGGATGATTATGGGTTCCATAGAACTCTAACAGACTTTTGTATCTCTCTTTTTACTATCATTGTTATTTTTCACGGGAATCCTTTTGATGTAGGAGAAACTAAGTTTGTTATTTGTATTTTTCTTATTCTAGTACGACTAAGTTTTATTTTATAGCTTGTTTGAGTCATATTTTGTGAATTATTTGGGTTCAGTATAGTTTCCTAAACTAGTTTTCTTGTTTCGGTAGGATTTATGTTACTTAGTGGAGGTAGATTTCTACTTTCCTATTTTAGTTAGGTCTTTGGCCACAAGTAAATATGGCCTTATTTTTAGTTTTCAGCCAGTCTTGATAATGGATTATTGAATTATTGAATAAAGAAGCTGATTTCTGCCTTATATTCTAAGCTATTTTCCCCTTTCTCTCTGAAATCCAAGCAGCCAAATTGAAGCCTCGACAAATTTGAGCTGTTTACTATTAAGATCTCAGGTTAACAAGAAATTGTATGTAAAAGTGATATGAGACTTCAAAATTGAATCCTTAGGGGCATAGTGGATTTGGTTCATGGAAAAATGCCTAATGATGCCAAATAAGTTCAAGTAAAGGATTCACCATACCATAGAATTGAACCTCCAACAAATACAGCTGTGCTGAGAGCCATGCACTGCTGACCTGCAGCACCAAAGCCAGCAGCAACCAGAGAATTCAAAGTAGCATCAATGCTTGCATCAGGCATGATTATTGCATAATTTTTGCCTCCTGTGTTGGACTAGGAAGTCAACGCAAGAATCAGATAACTAGCCAAATCGAGCAGATTTCAAAATTTCAATCAAGTCAGTAACAGAAACCCCTTTTGAGTTTGAGAGAGGAAAGGAAAAGAGTAACATGAAACAAATGAAGAGTATCCACCTGAACACGTTTCCCTCTAGCAGCTGCCCTGGCATATATCTGCATGCTAGCCTAAAAAAATTGATGTGGAAAATTTTAAGGGACAGAGGAAAACGAAAATAAATAATGAATAAATAAAACGAGCATTGTAATCGAAGTCAAACATAAAGTTAAAAATCCAATAATAATCATATGAGATCATAATCCAACACTGGATCAAGATGGCCACAGAGTACTGCTTCCATTCTGATCTATTCAACCCATGTTTAGTTTCTTATCTTATTTTTGGATTTTCAATTATTTGAGTTAGTTTTGCTGAAATAGAGCATCTTTGTATACAACCCAAGACATTCTCTCGGCATAAAGCACATGAGACCTCAAGCATACAACATGTTTCAAGCTTATTGATGATTAATCAAATTTCTGTGTATTTTTATCGGATTATGGTCATACTTAATATCCTAAAGCAAACGCAATCAAACACTTAATGAAATTCTTCACTTAAAATGGAAATACATAATATTCACTTCAAAGATAAAGATGAACGTAAAAAGAAGATTCATTAAATAGCACAGTAAGATTGCATATGAGTTTGTTTCTGCACGTGTCTTACTTAAAATGTATAGCTTCCTATATATTATATTCGTATCATAAAGGACCAGAATCTGAGAACTTACAGTGGTTGAACCAACGAATGATATAGCTTTTATATCATCATCATCGCAAATATGATTTATGATATCCTGCACAAATTTATTTCCAAATTAGAATGTCTCAGCAATAAATTAATGACCTACATGGCAATTTTATATTTTAAGTGATAAATAAATTCCTACTAGGATTAGTATATGTGGCACTAGGAAACTTCTTTCAAGCTGTGAATGATACCTATCAACAATGAATTGGCTGTTAAGGACTACCTAAGTTCAATAAAGGAAAGGACTAACACAAGGACTTAGTAAATTTCTTGAACTCAACAGGGAGGTTAATTGTGAGAAGAAATCAGTTTCTATCAGAAACTTGACACTTTAATTCGAATCCAAGATTGAATCAGCAGTGTCCTTAACAAGATCAATGCAAAACTGAATTATCTCACATTGTCAATTCATTGTTATTTCTGTTTGGTGAAAATCAATAAGAGGTTAAACGTAAGGAGAACAAGAAAGAGAATTTGTTCAGAAAATATGTAAGAAAACCCTTGAATGTATACATATACATACTAGGGTTATCAAAATATAAATAGAGGAGAAGCACCCTAGTCCTCGTCCCTGTCAAACCTAGGTAGGAATTTAGTTCTTCTCGTAAACCACTCTTAACCCCCATTTCAAGATCAAACCTTGGCATGCTCATCCCAAAATGTCATAATGTTCATCAATCAGCAGGTCATAATGTTCATCAATCAACAGGTCAGTTTGTCATCTATAGGTGTGTGACTGCTGTCTCAATAGCAGCTCCTCTCATTGCTCCCTCTAACTTAGGTACACGACTGCACATTAAATTGAAATGGACATAGCTTCCTTGGTAACACATCAAAGATTAACAGTAAACCTAGATTGCAAATAAAAAAACTATTAATCCCTCAATAAAATTTATTACGATCATGTGAAGGACAAAAATAGAAGGCTTCTGAGAAAGTAAATTATACATTGGTGCCATGAACAATATTTAAGACACCATCGGGCAAACCAGCTTCCACTGCTAATGTTGCAAGGATCATTGAAGCTCCTGAAGAAAAAAGAAAAGATAATATTAACCACATCGATGTAACAAAAATATCGTCATGGATAAACTGTTGACAAGAAAGATAGAGATAACTGCATCCAATAACTATGCAAATTTAAAGGGAATTATTACTAGGAATGCAAAGTGAACTAATCGAAGTCTCCATTTTTATGCAGCCTAGCAAACATTGGTTTGATTCCAAAACTTAAGTACCAAATAAGTTACAACTTTAGCATCAGCCTAGTGATAGAACTTGAATGAAATTCTTATTAATAATACTTAATACATTCATTAGCAAAACATTGGGCACTTACAAGTATAATTAAAATGAGGCTGCAATTCCGAAAATTCTACTTCACTAAAGGGCATCAGTTAGGCTTAGTATACTTCCAGTTCATAAAAAGAGTCAACTAAGCCATGCAGGGCTATTGATCTTGGTGTATTTTAACCCACCCTTTGAATGAGCTAAAATACCTCATCAAAAATAAAATCTTATAAACACCAGTCTGTGAATTCTTGCCAGCATAGCAATTTCACATCATAAAACAGACATCCAAGTTATAAGGTATTGTACCCTTAAGCTCAAAAAAGGTCACTATCTCCCAACACTTCGTTTGCTCTACAAAGGCCTCAAACCAAATCTATTACCACAATGCTAAATGAGGTACCTGGATTTTTTTCAGATGGCTTAAGAATAAATGTATTGCCACATGTAACTGCAATTGGGAACATCTGCAAAATAATACAAACACTGTTATAAATACAGTCTTCTTCCTCTTTTTAAAGTTATGCCATGAAAAGAAAATGAAAACCTGCTCAACTAAAAAACAGTAAAATCGTAAGATATGCACTCCAATTTCACATTCAAAGAGAAAGTATAAAAGGTTCAAAACTTGCAACAAACCAAAAGCTTGACTCAAACATATAGAGTAAAAAATAACTAAAAACCAAAGATGAGAAACCAGGAATCAACGCAGACATACCCACAAGGGGGTCATGGCCTGATAGTTGGAGGGGCATATTCCAGCGCAAACACCGAGAGGTTCTCTGATGCAGTAGGTATCAATGCCATTGGATGCATTAGGAACAAACTCCCCCATTAGAAGTGTTGCCATTGCACAAGCCTGTTCAACCACCTCTGCAAACACAATCAAGAAGCAAGGAAATCAATCTACATACAAGGAGGATCATGCCATTACCTATCTTCTCAAATGACAAGCAATAAGAACCATAAGCAAAGAGTACCTAAACCACATAAAACATCACTCCGAGCTCCCTTCAGAGTCTTGCCCTGCTCTACAGTAATATTCAGGGCAAGCTGGTCCTGAAAATAATTTTTTCTTTCTACACATAAAAATTTTAAGTTCAAAATATAAAGGCAATGTAAAAGAGAAATTTTTTATTGTATTTACAATGTCCCTGCGTATCAGTTCCTGGAGCTTGAACATGATGCGTTGGCGGGTAGTGACAGGAGTGTTTGTCCACGAAGGAAAAGCTCGTTTGGCTGCATTCACAGCATCTTTAAATTCCTCATATGTGGTTAAAGGAACTTGAGAAACCACCTCTTGTGTTGCCTAATCAAAAAATTCTCATGACTAAAATAACTAAAAACTGATATAAACGACTCTGTCATGGATTAAAATATAAAAAGCGAATCTTATTAATTTAATTTATACACTTACAGGATTTATTACATCAATGGTTGCAAATCCTTGCGAATCCACAAATTTCCCTCCAATAAAATTGGAAACCTTCAGCCACATTTAAATTTAAGATAAGTTATAAATCTCAAAAATCTTCAATAGAGAACACACATGAACCAACAAATACATATACATGTACATAGAAAGAGATTGAGGGATAGAGAGAGAAGTAGAAACTAAATACAGGATAGGGAAACTCTTTTTCTAGGAAAAGCAATTTCAAGAAAGAATATAAAAAATTCTATAATTTTTTCTTCTCCACGTAAAACCTTACCTGATTGTTGTTTTGCTTTAGTGATTCTCCAGAGGAAGTAGCACTTGTGTTTACAGGAATGGATCTGTTAGGTCTCCAAGAATTGAAACTTTTCTCTGCAAGACAACATGTATTTGATCACGAAGAAAAATTGTGGGTACTTAAGCTGAAACATTCTTGATTTCAAGATTCTTTTACTCCCAAAGAGAGCAGTGAAGACACTTTAGTTAAAAATTTAACTAATCTACTGAAACTAAACCCCTACACACATTCAAGTTCCATATTCAAAGTCCAAATTCCTGCTCGAGAACAGTAATCCCTTACAGAAACTCTCTTCAAGCAAAGATTAGTGTAAATCAAATAGTTAATTGACAATATCAATGGAGCTACAACCAATGTTTTATTGTATTGAATCATAATGAAGAGACCCAGAAGCGCATTAGTCTCAGACCAAGCATAAGCAAGTTCAAATAGTTTGGTCAATGTAAATTTCCAAACTTCATAAAAGTAGATCTTATCAAGAAATTATTTATCTCCCATTATTGTGATATAAGAAAATGATCTCTGGTAATATCTCACATTGTAACTTGTTAACTGCCAAAAAATCCTAGTGCCTTGTTCGCAATGCACCACCAATCTAAGCCACTGCATGATTTATTTCATTTTAAAAACATTGGTAGGGGTTTGACCTGATATATTTCCCTGACGAATTTTAGCTTTGAGGTTGTACAAATGCCTTGGGGTTGACTGTAGCTCAGGATTGCTTTGTTTGAGAGTTTTCAACACTTGACGTGGCTTTATACCAGCTTCGGTCATCAATTTGATTTGCATTACCTCTTCTTCAGAAAAACGACGACTATAAGGATGCTCTGACATGTCTTTTAAAGGTTCATGGTTGTGTTCCCCATTTTTTATTGTTAGCACCCATACATCATCTTCCTTTTTTCCTATTGCTTCAAAAGGACAATTTATAAGACGGGAGCATGCTTTCCTTTTGCGTTTACTTTCATCAATCTTACGCCTATTACGATAGACACCTCCTCTGTCACAACCGAGAATGACTCTTCTATCCTTTCTGGACTTTTTAATGGTTACCACATATCCTTGATTAGCCCCAAAGTCTCGAACATGTTTGATGAGATCTTCACGATCTTGGAAAGTTCCAGGTGGCGGAGGAAGCATCTTTGTCTGCCCTGTAAGCTCTGTATGCATTTGAGTTCCCAATATCAGCAATACAAAGAATCACCTAAAAATAAAAACATATTATGTCATTTTACAAATAAGATAAGCAGTACAAATTCAAAAACACAATGAGCATTGAACTCCTTAATCAGATACATCACTGCTGAAGCATAATTTATTCATACTCTTTTCGATTTAAAGAAATAAATAAGTGTTAAACCCAGGACATACCCCATCCATATTAGTGCTTTATCGTCTTGTTAGAACAAATATGACCAGCTAACCATTTCAAGTATCATATTTGATGTGCAAACATCATGGCACATGCACAATGGAAGGCATTTGCTAAAGTTGTTTCACAATATGGAAGATCAGTAACAAGTTCTCTTTTGGAGCTGGTGTTGGGGTATCAAATCTAATCACTTAAATTCGATCCCTGACACCTCATACTTATTGTGGCATAATAGTGCATAACTATACATTCCCACATATCATTCAGCTAAGTCAACTTTTTTTTTCTCTCTTTCTTGAAATACACATATAAAAATAAACAGAGGAAAGAGGAGAAAGATTGAAAGAAACTCCACCAAATACTATCTACATTCTCAGAACTTCTTGAATAAAAGCAAATTTGATTTCACAAAGTTACGAGAAAAGAAGAAAATAAAAGGCACCGATATTCAGATCAAGATGAAGTAGCTCTTGTTACAGATTCTCATCAGACAACATTCTATTTGATAACCTTATTTTGAAAGCCTCTTCTCACCTGAAAAATTCCCCCACCCCACAACCATAATTACAGAAAAGAGAGTATAAACTCCTTTTACGTGGGAAGATATATTCCTTCTGAATTCTGACGTAAGGGGAATTTTTCTTATTTTGTAAAATACCAACCTCACCTTTAACTAGGAAACCAACTGCCCAGAATCAGAGGCACCTGTCCATCAGAAGAATTATCCCCTCCAGGCGCCACAACAGCAGGTTTATTTAATATTACCCCACGCATTAATGGAGCCCAGAACAACCTCAAAATAAGGGGAGCCAATTGGAGTGTCTCAGCTAGACTCTGAACCTTTTAATTCTGACCAAAAAAAAAAAAAAACAATTTTTCTTCTGAATGCCATCACCAGTTGACCACCATCTGAGAACCATAACTGGAGGACGGAAATTAGATTATTGTAGCTGCGCCAGCAAAAGCATTCACATAACCATGTTGCTTGGTAATATGAAATTACATTTTATTGGTCCATTTTGCTCTTTGATATTGTCTCGATGGACCAAATCAATTGCAGACCATTAATGCAAAGGTCATATTGTCTTAAAACAGGATACCTGTCACTTGTTTTATTTTTTTCACATAAAACAACCTTATTAAAAGCTACTTCATACATCATATATGCCTCCAAAGACTGTAGCTTTAGAAAACATTACACTTAGGTTCCCAGTGGTTTCTTAGGTTTCAGTTCCTTTATCAAACCACATCCTCATTAATAAAATATAGTATCACAACAATCTTTCTCTATGTGAGAAAACCTATGGAGCAGAAAAACTCGTAAAAATGTCCAAATAATTATTATGCTTCTCAAAGTTTGTTCACACATCATATATGCCTTCCAAGCTAGCAGCTTTCAAGAACAGTATACATAGGTTGCCAATAATTACTTTATTTTCAGGTTACTCTTTTCAAGCATATCCTCCTTTATAAATTATAGTATCAAAAGTAGTATTAGGGGCATTTCACAATCCATTTAACATGCATCAATTAGAAACAAAACAATACTAGAAATATACAAAGTAGCACCTTTTCAACTAGCAACCAAAATAGAACCCGTTGGTACTATGCCCAAGCCACTAAAATTCAATTATAAGACAATCAAGTGGTGAAAACTTATTATAATGCCATGTGTTTAAATGCTTAAATGACCAAAAGGGAACAAAACTTACAATCCAATGATAGTATTAATGGTTGGGTTTCAACATTATCTAAAGCCACGAGAACAATGTTCCAGCCTTCTTATATCTTGCAATTATTGACATGTCAACAGGTTTACACATACACAGAAGAGAACATAAATACAAATGCGTTGGATCAGTTATCCATAGTTCATCAATTATTAGAAAATTTTAAAATTTTAAGCTCTTCAACCATCATTCACACAAAAGATAATACAAAAATACAATTTCCATGCCACATACTAATATAATAGAGCAGAATTAGCATCAGAAGGTACCAACAACTTCATGACAGAAAATGTACAAAAACAAAAACCAAAAAACTAATTTCAACTATAACGCAAGAAGCAAAACATTAAATAAAAAGTTATACGTATCAGAATTCAGCTTATACGAGAAAAAGGATTGACAATGTGGAAAGACAAAGATTTTACCCGATGAATGATCACACTCAAAAGTATAGCATGAGAAGTTTGCAGACCCTAATTTTTTATCCTCGACGACTAAATACGACCTAGAAACGAGCAAATTAAGTAACAAAACGACAGCATAGTTGATCAGAATCAAATTATAAACGAGAACAATTAGAATAAAAAGAAGTAATAAAATACGGAAATGATATTCTAAAAATAGAAATAAATAAATATATATGCATTGGAAGAACTCACTGGTGCATACCAAAACCGCCGTAAGCAAAATAATGCAAAAAATAATTACAGTATTTGCAGAATTAAAAACATACCTTATAAAATAGTAGAGCCAAAGACAGAGACAGGAGGAAGAAAGTGAGGGAAATTTGAAGATTTTGTAGATGAAAAGGAAAGGATCGTGCCGCCCCCTAGTTTTGATTTACAGGGACGCCCCCCCTGACTCTCTTGACGACTTTTGGATGTGTTTGACCACGCGCTACAAACCGTTTTGGTCTCTTCCTGTCTTTTGGATAAAACAAATATTATTCTTTTAGACATTACATTACATTGTCAATTTATCTGTTCTCATATTCATTTATGAAAAACAGTTTTATATAATGAAATGAAGAAGATATTTTATTTTTATTTTTTTTAATAATTTATATTATCATATATTTAATATTAATTTTAAAATTTTGAAAATAAAAATAGTGAGGAATGAGATCTCGAGTTTAATAAAAGGGTAGTGTGTGTATTATACTATTATGTAGATGCGAGTTAAAAAGAGTAGCTTTACCCTTGTCCTTGTGTCCAACACGGTGAGCGAATAGCAGTTGTGGCATTTCGATGCTTTTTGAGAAGAGTGTCCCCTTAATCAAAAGAAGAAATAGATTCCCTGTCATGCGGCTATTGTTAGCTTGTGCAATTGGGTGACTAGTAAAACAGTAGTAGTGGTAGAATTTCATATTTTGTTTTCCAAATAATTATGAATTTTTTTATTAATCAACACTTCTCTACATATATTTTTTTCGACTGTGGTTACGGTATGTTTGCTACCATAGTTCGCCCCAATGTATTGAATTGATGACTTTCTCCCTTTCTAAGTTTGGAAGAAAGTTAACATTGGTATTTTTATTTTTGTTTGTGTATTTAAAGATAGTAATACTAACCTTTGCGATATTTTTACTAATATGTTTAATAAGATTAATCAATACAATAAATCAAACCTTAAAAACTTACGTAAGTAAGGTACTTGAACTCAATAAAGTAACCATGGTCTTCGAGAGGCCTTGCTCCTACAAACCCTACAAAAATTTAGAGCAAATTAAGTATTTATTTATAATTTTAATTTTTTTCTAGTTTAATTGTTATAAATATTTAATGTCTATATAATCTTGCAATATTAACTTTGACTACCTGATTACGGGTAGGTAAGTTCGATTTGGATCGATTTTGATTGAAATTCTAAACCAAACAAATATTAGGGGATAAATCAAACTGATTAAACCGACATTTATCAATTTAAATTGGTTTGGTTTGTCAATTTAGGTTTAAGTCTAAAATATTAATTTAATTACAAGGATCAAGTTTCTACTCTTATATTTTACATTGAAAGACTTAAAATAAATTCCAGTTCAGTTTGGTTTATTAGTTTGAATTAAATCAAAAAAAATAAATATTATTTTTTAATTTTATAGGCTATAAACTCAAAAATAAAAATTATTGTTTGAAATATTTTATTGATTAAATTTAAATGAGTTAGTATTTATTGATGAAAATATTATAAAAATTAAAATTTTAAAATAATTAAGTCGGTTTGGTTTTGTTGATTTGGACAATTGAACTAAAACTTTCAAACCAATCCAAATTATCGGTTTGATTCAGTCTAGACCGATTTGATTCAAAAGTTCTCACTCCTATGCCCGAGCATGACCATACTATTAA
>JAXCLQ010038522.1:0-22892 GCA_035584115.1 Cedrela odorata | reverse complement strand
AAATTGTTTTATAGTCATTTGTTGTACATGAGATGTATATATGTATTTTGAGCATACTAATAATGAAATCTCGATATATGAAAACTTGGAAGTGTGTGTGCATGTATGTATATAGATGTATGTATGTATTTACTCACTGAGTATAGTTGTATACTCACCCCTTACAATTTCAGCTTTCAAGTTAGGTGCGATAGTCCTAACTGGACTTGTGATAGTGGTAGAGAGCATACAAGGCCATAGGTAGATTTTTCTTATCTTGACTCACATGTGTGCTTTAAGTCCATTAGATATGTAATTTCTTGAACATATATATTTCTTTGAATATTTTTTATCTAAAAATTGAGGAAGGAATTATAATTTAAACGGTTATGTGACTATTTGTTACTTTGTTCAACCCAACTGGTAAATATTTTTATATTATATTATCTATTATTCGATATTTGTTGTGGATGAATTGATCACAGAGATCAATTCTTTGATGTTGATAATCTTATAGATGAGAATTTTTGTTTATAAAATAATTTTCAGGTTTTGGATATTAATAGAGAAGCTTACAGACTCTCTTGATGTATTCGGGGTGTTTAGATTGTAATATGAAGATCTGTGGCGATTGTCACGGGTGGACCTAAAGGTCGGGGTGTGACATCCACATCCGAGTATGCGTCTGTTGGGTTTGGACCCGAGCACAAACGCAGCTATAGTACCAATGTAGCAGTACTATAGCAATTTTATTATTTTATTATTTTTTGAATTTTTTATTTAATAAAATTTATATAATAAATAATTTTTTTATTTTTTAAATATACATAATAAATAATAAGTGATGTAATTTTTTTTTTAATTTTTAAAATTTAAAATTTTATGTAATTTTTTATTTTTTTAATATAAAAAATATAAAAAAATATTTATTACTATTTTTATTGAAATCATTTTTTTAAAATAATAAATATTAAAATTAAAATTTTATGTAATAAAATTTGTATAATAAATAATTAAAATATTTTGTTTGTTCATTTATTTCATTTTTAATTTATTTTTAATATAAGTTTAAATTTTTTTATTTAATAAAATTCATATAATTAAATTTAATATTTTTTTTATCTTTTTAATTTTTTCAATTTTTGAATTATTTATTTTTGTATATTTATATAATAAATAATAATTGATGAAAAGAATTTCTTTTATTTTTTAAATTTTAAATATTTTTTTTGTAAATTTAATTATCATAAAATTTATTGTAAATAAATTTAATTTAATTATTATTTATTATATAAATTTAAAAATAAAATATACAAAACACGAGTATTGTAATTTTAGGATGTGAGAATTTAGGGTTTAGGGTTTAGGATTTAAAGATTATATACTGTAGCGCGAACATTGTAGCATGTAGTTGATCATGAGGTTAAAAACGTTTAAATTACCTGAAATTGGACCGTTTGATAAAATTAAATTAAGGTTGGTCAGCATGGTAATCAAGGGGTCAAAAATAGTTATTTTCAGAATTTTTCTTAACTTGTATAAATAATTTAGGATATTAATATTATTTAATAATTATTATTATGATAATTGAACTACAAATTTTCTTGATAGCCCTAATTTTTGGTATAATGTTAATGATAATCAGAAAGTTGGAATAAATAACAAAAGTTTTAAAGAATAGTTATTTTTATTGAACAATGAGAAATTAAATGACAATTAGGATTTTTTTTAATTCTTTTATATAGATGTTAACCCTAAAATAACTTGAATTTCTTAAGTCTTGAAGAGTCATATTTTTATTCCATTATAAAATATTATATGAATTTAAGTTCTTAAACAAAATTTCACTAAAATCTAATGAATATCATTAGATTAATTTCTTTATTAAAGTTTAAAATAATATTATTTATCTCACTTTTAATTAATAAAAGTGACATTATTAGATGTTAAAATTTTGAAATAATTATTTGAAACATATAATATTATTTTTCACTTTATCAAATAAATCACAATAGATTTGTATGTAGGTATAAGAGCACACCATTATCATCAACCCTTGAAAATGAATATTTTTCTCTAGCGGGCAAACAAAAGAAAAAAAGCACTCTCGTCAGGCATCCACCCTGCTCGTAAGCCATATCGATCTATTCGTATAAAAAAAAAAAAAAGTAAAACGTATATATCATCTTTCTATATTTATTTGTTCAACTCTTATTAATGAGTAGGTTAATCAAGATTTATAACCTCTACCTCTTAAAAATAGAGGCTTTATGAGTTTAAAAAGAAAAATTTGTCTTCTATTAAGCGATCAAGTTAATGGTGTTAAAGTCAAGTGTTTAAGAGGGGCTAATGGTTTTACCAAAGAAGATCATTCTCCTTCCCTTTTTTTGGAAGAAAAGGAGGATCTGTGCATTAGCTTAGTTTTCATCTCATAGAAAAGTAATGGTGCAGGGTTCCAAACCTCATATTAAATAAAGGTGAATAGAAGGGGCACAACTTAATTAAGATAGTCATTCCATTTAGGGTGAGATAAAATGGCTAGGGAACTTGCTCTCCAATTTCTATTTTTTGTTATTTGTATCGAACTTATATGTTCCAAACGCGTGGGCATTTATATAATTAGTAAAAGAAATATTAAATTTAAGGTTTTCATAAGATAAATGAGTGTAATATCTCGTGTCTATGTGGGCATTGTTGGAATTAAGTAAAATTAAAATTGAGTGAACTCAAGTGTATAAGCAAATTTTGAGCCCAATGATGTGTTTAAGCCTATGAGTTATGTTTTAGATTCAAAAATATAGATTTAGCCCATAAACTATGCTTAGGTGCAAATATAGAATCCAAGCTTATTTATTTACTTCAAATCTTAGCCATTCATTCTACTGTCAATCCTAGCTTTCCATTTGTTTAATGTGTTGGCTTAATTTTGGTCATATATTAAATTAAATAATTTAGTTTATTTTTGGGGCAAGCAAAGTGGAAGCAAGTTGGCAAAATCTTAGACATTGAATTTCAAGTTTTAATCTAGGTCATTGATTAAATTAATATATTATTAAATAATTAAAATATTAATTTTTAATAAGAGATGAAACTGTAGGAAGGAGAAAGGAGAAGGAGGAAATGACCAAAGAGGAAAAAGGAAAAAAGGAAAAAAGAAAAAAGGAAGAAAGAAAGAAAGAAATAAAGAAAGGAAGAAAGAAATAAAGAAAGAAAAAAAGTGAAGGGAAAAAAAAGAATATATGAGTTTGATCTATGGATTTTGGTTTATAAAATTTTATATTGATTTGTGTATTATGTTGTGAACTTAAAATTTTATGTTAGGGTTTAGTTAAGATATTGGCTTATGGGTTGATATTATGTATATTAAAGATGATGATGAAGATTAAATTGGGAATTTTAGTACAATAGGAGCAATTGTGTGTTTAATTACATTTTTAATGCTTATTAATGATGATTGAAGCATTATGAATGGTTTCATTGTGATTTATGAACTATATTTGTATTGAACCAAGTTATACCTAAAATTGAGGTTTATTAGAACAGTGTCCGTTCATGTGGACATAAGTTTAGTTGTAAAATTTCGAATGAAGCACCGTAAGAGGCTATAGAAACTAGACACATAGAGATACAACATATCCAAAATTCAATTTCATAGCTTTCTAAATGAGTTCACAGCAAAGCTGTTGGTGATATACTCTAGAACCAATCGTGTCATACAGTTCAGAGATATCATCCTTATGTGTGTGTGTATGTTTATATATATATATATATATATACATATATTGTCACGCCCCAACTCTGGGGTCTACCTGTGACAGTCGCCACAGACCCTCCTAATATATCCTCTAATGCTCAAAACCTATCAAGAGAGCCTGTAAAGTTAACTTGTACATCTTACACTCTTGAAAACATTTTTAGAATATATTTCCCATCCATTGGAGTATTCTCAAAGAATTGATATTTGTGATCAATTCATCCACAACATATTTAGAAAATAAATTATCAATATAGAAAATCATTTATCATATGGGTTGAGCAAAATAATAGTTTCTCACATAACATTTAGTTATAATACAATACTTTACATATTTCTCCAGGAATCACAAATCCAAATAAAATCATATATCCAGTGGACTCTGACTTATACAAGTGAGTCAAGATAAAAAACCTACCAGGAGCTTCTCAAGCTCTTTATCGCTACCACTAGACCGGTTAGAACTAACGCGCCTAACCTGAATGTAGAAATTGTGAGAGATGAGTATACAATTATACTCAGTGAGTAAATACATACATACCAATATACATACATGCACAGGATATAGATATTGGGATTTATGTCACAATGTACTCAAAATACATATGTACAGTTAAATGTCATTTAAATCAATGATCACAAAATATTTCATTGGTCTGCAACGGTTTTAAAACAATTAATTAGGCTAGCCATACGTCCTCGACACGCTACCTTAGTCGGGACAAAATCCGTAACCATCAGTGGGCTTTTCATGCATAAACCATATGCAATAAAGATTTATTAAATAGAAAATCATTTCTCATACTTTGTAAAATCATTTATTTTCTTGTAAAGCATGCATTTATAAAACTAGTTAACTTCACTGATGTTGGCCCCGAGTAGTTGGTTGGTGACATGAATGATTGTCCTCGTAATCCGTCAAATCTATGAGATCCCTATCAAGCCGCCAGGACTTTTCATAGGGTCTCTAAAATCGCACATATTGGCACAGCACACAGTGGGCTTGCCATGGCCTCTGCCCTTAATATCAGCCTTACTGCGGCTCCACTCACCTATGCGGCCTCTCAACAAGTCCGCCTATAGGCTACCTCCCTGTATATACAGTCAATAACATGGTCCACTGGCCAATAAACAATAACTGGCCTTACTGGCCTCATCACCAATATAAATACATTTATAAATCATTTAAAAACAATGATTATATATCATATAAATCAAGTCTTGGCCTCCTTGGCAATAACATTATTACAAATCATTTCCAAACAATGATTTTAAATCATTTAAACAAATCAGGCCTCCCCGGCCATTTGAGCATGTATACATATCAGAGCATTTTCAATAAGCAGACTAAATAAACAAAACCTCTCAATATCATATAAAACACATTTCATTTTAATCATAAAAAGGCTCGTTTAACACACATGTATTTTATTTATATAATGTGTATGTATAAATATACTCATAACAAGGAAGGATAACAACTCTTACTATTGATCCTCACACTCACTCGACTCTTCTCTTGGGTTCTTAGAACTAATACCACACATGCATACATATAGTGAATTTCTACTATTCCAAATAACTTAACGTATATGCATTAAATGTAATGTTCGTGGAAAATATGGCTACGTTCTCTTAGTTGACACACGACATATCATGAGGCTTACTAACCGATGCCATTTAATCGATTTCAATAATGAAATATCATGGCAGTAAGTATTCTTAACTCACATTTCCGTCTAAAACAAAATGTATATTTTCCAAATTCGGCATTTATGTCTAAAACGAATTATGCCTATTCCAAATGATCATTTGACACATATACAATGTCTATATACTTTCAATTATACCAATTAATTGCACAAAGCTAGATTTCATACGCGAATTCAACATAAATTCTTGGGCGAACAGTAACTCTAGATTTCTAATATGTTCACAATCATGAAATCAAGCTTAAAATGTTTTATGGACTTACCTAGAACAGGTTAGAGTCCTTAGAAACCTTAGTTTACCATTTATACGCAAAACCCCAATATTTCGCAAAAACCTTGTTTTCTACTTTGTTGTTTTTCGGTCCAATATTGATACCGAAGTGATGAATGAAGGAAGAGTTATATCACACCTCTTTACTCATATATTTAACCTCAAATACCATTCTCACATATGATATATAATGCATCACTTTTATTACACAAACCTTACATAGTTCAATTTACAAAAGATCTTATGCATACAAGTCTATACATTTATACCCTTATCACTTAGCTTATCTATAAATTATATATATCCAAAAACTACAAATACGCCTAATACCCTCGCTTGAGTACTTGGTCACCTTTATGTACTATTATTTGAAAAATAAAATTTTTCAATAAAGAGTAAGATACATATCTCAGTAAGCATGTTTTTATATGTCGATGCAAAACATAATATAAAAGTTTAAACAATTAAAGCATTTTCAAGATTTTCCAAACACATAGAGTTTATTCATAATACAAACACATTCAAAATGGCTTAGTCAGTTAGTGTCACCTGCACTCATGGTGACCCGGATTTAGAATATAATTACGTATTTCGTATATAGCGATCATTTTTATATTCATATAACAGAAATGCGCACAACGCGTTAAACAAAATTCTTATTAGCTTGCAAGCCTCGCACTTAATGCGAGACCCAGCTGGGTCAGAATAACATACTAATGACTAAGTCATAAAATACATGTTATTCAAATATTTCATACATCGACAACATTTCATAAGTATTTTGTAAATGCGATATCAGCATAAACATTCAAATTCACAAACATTTCACTAATCATTTCATAGAATTACATTGGCGTATTAAACATTAAAATCACAATTTTATTTTATCACAACATTGAATATTGCATAGTTTCAAAGCATTAAAATGCATGCATGATCCACTTACATTTGTTCCCGCTCTTTCTGAGTATGTTCTTATATTAATATTACGTACTTAAAAATAAATTAACACAATTTATTTCAATCACACATTTATACTCGTCGCTACATTCCTATGACTTCCATATTTTTCGAATTCGACACTTTATGAATTCCTAACATACATTTATCATCATATTCACTTCATTCTAGTATTTCATATATACCTATACTTACATATACATAAATAAGTATATTACAACAATTTTGGACAAACAATTTTGGCAAAAAATTTCTAAAACTATTTAATAACGCCGTTTCCCACCAATCATTTTTTCGACATTCCGAACATCAACCATTTTCTGAATTTTCAGAATTTAGACACCTTAATAACTTAATAAAAGAATCATAATATAGGGCATTACACACTCTCAATCATTACACACAAACTCGGCCTACCGAAAATTGTCGAGATTCAATTTCACTTCCACAATCTACCATTTCAAATCCTTACCAACTTACACTATTTTTTTAAACATGACATATATATGTTAATACCCATTACAACAGGCACCAACAATTCTACTTATTTAACATACTATATAACCTTAACATAATATCTATTTCTAATTTTCAAAATACAATTAATTTCAATTTACTAAGCATGCTACACCAAAATAATACAATTCTAATTAAAAGAATTCTAATTTTCTACTACAATTAATTTAATTCACTAATATAGTCTTATCCATCTCTAATTTTCCTATTTGCACATTAACATTAATAACATGAATTTTTTTTTGTCATATCTAATTTCCTACTTCAATTATCACTATTAACATTAATTTGTTCATATCAAATTTTCCTATTACAATTAGGCATTAAAACATGAATTTGCTCATCTTTAATTCCTACTACAATCCCATGATATATACATGTTCTAATTTCCACCAATTTCAATTTTCTACAAATTCATACCATTACAACAAGATAATAATAAAACTTCCACCAATTTGCACTATCATAGCAATATAATAATAATAGTATTTATTTCAAATTTCCTAATGTCACAAGAAAATATAAAGTCTACCATTATTCTAAGCACCTAATAATAAAACTTTTAATGGGGAAGATTTAAACTTACCAAATTTTCCCCTCTTTTCCTTTTTTTCTTCTTCCTTTTCTTCTATTCCTTTCTTCCTTTATTTCTTCTCTTCTTCCTTCACTCTTTTCTATTGTACGTATTTTACTTCATTCCTTTTCCAATTTGAAACACATGACTTATTTGATTAATTTAATTACTTAAAAACACTTAGATGGCTTGGATGAATTTAAAAAATCCAAGGGCCCTCATTTTGCCACCCAATTTTTCATTAACTAATACCAAATATTAATTAATTTAATTAATAAAAACACATGGATGACTTAGATTACTTCAATCAAATCCAATAGCTCTCCTTTTCCACCCATTTTCATCAATTATTAATTAATTCTAATTTCTTAAAACACATGGATGGCTTAGATTAATTCAACCATTCTAAGGGACCACATTTAGCCACCTCATTTTCCACTAACTTAACCTTTATACTCATCCTTATCCATCTTACAAAATAAGCCTAGAATTGTGTCAGGTAGATGGTTTAAATTAAAACAAATGGATGGTTAGGATTGTATAGAGAAATTTGGCCAAAACTTAGTATTTTATTTATTTATTTATTTATTTTATTAATTAAATAATATAAACTGGGGCTTGGACTTGGGCTTAAACAATTGGGCTTGGCTATAACAAATGGGGTTTAGGCCTAACTAATTAAATTAGGCCCAATTTAAAAGAGTACTAAGGGATTTGCCGAAATGTAGGAGGAAACCAGAGAGAAAGAGAAAGAGAGAGATGTTTTAGAAAGAGAGGGAAATGAACGAATGAGGAACACTCTGGGGTTGAATCCCCCTCTCAGATATTTATAATAGTGGGTAAAAAGACTAATTTGCTCGTCAAATTTCACCCAGATTAGCGTCATATTTCGATACTTTTATACTAGATATCAATACTTTTAGGTTGTGTATCGATACCCTTGGGTTGTATATCGATCCGTTTCTTAAGAATTTAATTCTGAAATTTCCATTGATCTCGAGTATCGATACATTTGTCTTTATGTATCGATCCCTTCTTTTCAATGGATCGATACCTTTGTTGAAGGTATCGATCTGGTTCAGCATGTGATTATTTTTCAACTCTTTGTTTTGCCTTGTATTGATACTTTTGATGAAGGTATCGATCTAGTCCATCTCGTAATTTCTTCCCAAGTCTCTGCCTTGCAAGGTACCATTCTCTATAGGTATCGATTCGTTCATCAGGTATCGACTTGAACTCTTCAACATATCAACATTTTGTATACGTATCGATCTGCATTCTTCATGTATTAATATCCTTAACCTTAGGTATCGATATTTCCTTTTCAATTATCCATTTTCTCACAAAAGCTTAAAATGAAAATTTTTCCTAGGGGCTCTGTCCCCCAAACCTAGCAAAGGCGCTGCCCCTTGACCACGCCCGCTAACCGGCTAGCCAAATCGCTGAATACATCAACGTAGGGCATTATGTGAAAATTCCGTATATGTAAATTTTTAACTTTCTTGATTCATTTAATTTATATACATGAGTTAACTTTAGTCACTTAAGCCTTGATTGCATGTCAACTAACCATTACCATGTATGTGTGAAATAAATGTCATACAAATGACTACTTTATTCTTATATTCAAATAACAGGGTTTAACATATATATTCTTATAATTAATTGTAAATTAGTTTACGATTAATAAAATAGTTTTTATATCATTTTGCATGTTTAGTTACGAATTTATATTGTATATAAAATACAGAATGAGATCCCATGATGTATTATGATGTCAAGACTCTATCTACAAAGAGTTGTAGATATGAGTACAGAATCTATGATTTAAATACATCTAAATTTTTTCTCGATTGAGGTGATGTTATATGGGAGTATGACATTGTATGACTGGTATGTTTGATGATGCCAAAGATTATTATTTAATGTTAATAGTTAGGTGACGAGTCTCATATCACAAAAGCATAAACATGAGTAATATGTTAGAGAATGTGTTACTGAACGTGATCAAATGTGACAAATCACTTGGATGATTATCCACTATCAATGATATATCACACAGCCATATTAGTATACCATTAGTTCTATATCTGAGGTGTCACGGTTGCCTTTCCGCATTGAGGCACATTGTTCATTTGTGTATATCATATTGGGCTAGTCACGCCTAGTAAAAGAAGCTTGCTGGCAATGTGTTTAAGTGTATGAAGACAGTTGATAACCAAAATGGAATTTGCTAGCTCAGATATTGGAGCTTGAGATTCTAGGTGGAACTGTCATAGGCTGAAATAAAGTATTTGGCTAAAGCATGTATATTTGGAAAAGTATTTTGTGGATATATGAATCTTGTATATGATTGAGCTTCTGATCCTATGATTGAGTTAGGAGTTTTGTAAATCATGTTCTTCGAATATAGGGATAAAATAGTTATTTCATGACATTCATCTGCACACATGCATTATTAAAGACTAGTTGACACATTATCGAGGCATAGATGAATTTAGATTCAAGTTTAATAACGAGAATATAATGAAATTGAAATTAGGAATTTGAAATTTCGTATGAAAAGGATTTCAGAATAAAGCCCTATGCTGATGTATTCGGTGATCTTGCTAGCTAGTTAGTAAATACGATCAAAGGGCAGCGCCCTTGCGGGAGATCGGGAGCGGAGACCTCAAAAGGTAATTGGTGTTAGAAAATTAAAAGAAAAAGGTCAAAAATCTATCATGAGCGTAAAGAGATCAATACATTGTTCAAAAGTATCGATATAATAAAGATGCAGGTCGATACTTGATAAATAGATAGATACTTATAGAGAAAGGTATCGATACCATGCAAGTCAAAAATTTGGGAAGAAATTACAAGTTGACCAGATTGATACTTATGGAGAAAGTATCGATACTTTTCAAAATAGAGAGTTCAAAAATAATTACCAAATGAATCAGATTGATACCTTTATCAAAGGTATTGATATATGACTAGATAGAGAGTTTGAAATTAATTACATGTTGAACTAGATCGATATCTTCAACAAAAGTATTGATACATTGAAAAGAGAAGGATCGATACGTAAAGGCAAATGTATCGATGCTCGAGGTCAATAGAATTTCTATAATCAAATTTTTAATGAACGAATCGATATTTAGACTAAAGGTATCGATATCAAGCCCAAAAGTATCGATACATAATGTTAATCTGAGTAAAATTTGACGGGTAATTTGATCTTTGCACTCTCTATTATAAGTACCTAATATAAGGGATTCGACCCTAGTATCTTCTTCACTCGTTTTCTCTATCTCTCACTTTAAAAATACCTATCTTGTTCTCTCATTCGGATTTGACCAAATCTTTCCAAATACTTGGCTTATTCTTACAATGTATGTTGCCAAGTGAGTAACCCATCCTTTCCTCTACAAGTTTGTACCGATTTTGGACCGAAAACAACAAGGAATGAATTAGAGTTCAAAGAGAAATTATGGGGTTTTGCGTTTAAACGACAATGCAAGGGTTTTAAGGACTTCTACAGGTTCTAGGTTGGTTTATTAACCCATTACAAACTTGATTTTAAGATTTAGAATAAATTAAAATATTAGGTTTACTGTTCACCCAAGGACTTCCATTTACTCTCGCGTAGAAATCGTAGATTTATGTTAATTGAAGATATTAGGAATTATGTAATGCTAAATAAACTTAAAATAACACTTGGAACGTGTATAACTATTGTAGATGAAAAGACGAAATTTGTAGTAATTACGGCCATGGGATTCTGTTGTTGGGAATCGACTAAATAGCCCTCGTTAGAATGCCTCGTAAAGTTATATATACTAGACTACGAAATTTTAGACACAAAGATCGCAAACATTGCATTTAATGCATAAATATTAATTATTTGGAATCTCAAAATTCATGATGTTTTATATGTGTGATATTAGGTGTTGAGTACCCGGGAGAGGGATATACTAGCGAGGATTAGTGTGGGAGTGGTGACCTTCCCTTTTTCTGTGAGTGGATCTTTAAATGATTTTACTCTTTAAAGTGCTTTATAAAACTTATTGTTTTATGAAATAAAAAAATAGCTTTACTATTGTTATTGATTTAAGACAAATGTGAATGGCCTGTAAATAGATTTGATATGCATGTGGCTTTGAGGCCAAGAAATGTAAATATGAGAACGGCCATAAGGCCAAGTTTGATATTAAAAATGCATGCTTTATAATGTTGTTGAAAATGAAATACTTATAAATGATCTTGTATTTGGTTATATATGTGGATTGTATTGGTGATATAAGATTCTATATAACTGTAGATATAGAGAAGCAGCCTAGGGACGGATTTATGAGAGGCTGCCTAGGTGACTGCGCCACAGGTGAGGTAGGTATATGGGTGGATGATATGGCGTTGCCCACTTGTGGGATTGACGAGGACATTCATAAGTATCACCACATAACTACTAGAGGCCAACGTCAATGGTGGGCCAGTTTTTAAATAACTAGCATGCATTCATATTTTAAAAAGAATTGTTTTATTAAATGAGACTTATTTATCCTTATATAAAAGTCACTGACTATCTCGGAGTTACCACGGCTAAGGTAACCACTAATAAAGGGAGTCAGCCCATTGATTTTGAATAACAGGCCATTGTTTTATTAAAATAAATTGATTTATTGTGCATTTATAAAAATGTGATTTGAAACTATGCGATATTCAATGTTGATTTTTAATAACAAGCCATTGTTTTATTAAAACATTTCACTAATCATTTCATAAAATTGCATTGGTGTAACGCCTTTAGGTGTTATTTTCATCCTCGACTCACCTATTTGTTTATTATAGTTCACTGGGTATGTTTTGATAAATTATATTTGTAATTAACTATGGAAAGAAAAGAATGTAATTTGATTATGTACCCTGTATGTATTTTAAATTAAATATACTATTATTTGGGAGATGATTTTGAAATGTTTAGAAGAGACAAGTTTATGTAAATAATCATACAATGACAGGTACCCAAGCAACCTTACAGGCCTGAAATATATATTCATAGGTTAAGAATGTATCTTGAGGGTATTTGGCGGTTGTCACGTGTAGACCCCATAGGCGGAGGTGTGACAGGTTTGACTATACCATGACCCGCACTCAATTAAGAGTCGACAGTAGAGGAACTTTACTATATGTACGTACGACTTTATATGTTTATTCAGTATATTTATTCATTTGTATCTGTAAGTTATAACATCTTGCTAAAGGTCACTCATGATCATTGGGAACTTTGGCTATAAAGAGTTGTATCAAAGAGATATAAAAGAGTTCGTATCTACCCATGTCTAGCTCACAATGCACTCAATGAATCATACACATTAGTCGGTTACTTGATGATGATGGTATTTGCTATTATACAATAATCATTAATTAGTTAATGAAATTTTTTTTATCAAGATAGAGCAGTTGGTTTTCAAAATTTTTTTGGAAACTCATCTCTTGACGAAATGACCTAATTTTTTTATTATGTTATTCTTTGTTATGTCTAATTTTCATAAATTTTTATAATTTGCTAATCGAAAGTCTAGAATTTATTTTATAAGCATAACATTAAACCTAGTTTGGATACTCCAACAAGCAGAACACTCATCCATCCTTATCAATTCACAACTCTATAAATTAGCCACACTCAGCCACCTTAACCATGCATAATAACATTTTAATTTCACATTTACCATGCATAAAATACAAGCCAAAAACAAGCACCATTCACTGCCTTAACTGAGTATGTCATAGCCCTAAAATTTTTTCAAATTGCCGTGTAGCATAGCATGATTTTACAACGTAAATTAAGCTCCTTTGTGTGGCCAAATCTACAAGCATTTCAAGAGGAAATTTTTCCTCCATTTTTTATACAATACTACACATATAATATGACCAAAAGCAAGCCAAATTATAGCCAAAAACACTGTCATCCAATACAGTTTATTCAATGAATATAAGGCTAATTTTTTACAATAACTCACCATTTAAACACATAGTTTAAGCATATAACCAATGCAATTCATTTTCCTAACCTCCATGCATCATTATAACACTTAATATACTCAAATAACATCAAGAATCATATTTGAGTTTGCAGGAAAATTGAAGATAAAGCAATGGTTTTCTTTACCTCTTTCTTCTCCTTTCTTCTTCCCTCTCGGTTTCTCCTTTCTCTTTTCTCTTATCTTCTTTTCCTTTTTTTTCTTCTTTTGCCTTCTCTCTCTCGATTTCCCCCTTCTCTTCTTTTCTTATTCTTCCTTTTTTCTTCTTTTCTTCTTTCCTTTCTTTTCTTTTTCCTTCTCTTCTTTCCCTCTTGGCCTCTCTTTTCTTCCTCCTCTTTTCTTTTTCTCTCTCTTCTTTTCTTTTACTCTCTCTTTTTTCTTCACTTTTTTCCCCTCCTCTTCTTGTGTTTTTCTTTTCAAATTAGAATTTACAAAACATGTGTGAAAATTTCTATAAAGGGCCTCCAATTTTTTTTCATCAATATTGGGCTTGAATTTGGGCCCCTATTTTCATTAACATTATGCTTGTATTCAGGCTTGGTTTTGGTTTTTGTTTCAATGTTCCACATTTTAACTATTTACATCTTTTCCTTTACTTGTCATGAATTAGCACATTAGCCTCTTAAGTTTTGAAAATTTTTCATTCTAGTTATCGATATTTTATGATACTTATTATATAAAAATTTCAGGCCATTACATTTTAATAAAAGGCTTTCATTTTAGTAGGAGTGTGCAACGGTTTTAGTTTAACCCTAAACTGTCAAGAACCAAACTGAAAAAATAGATTTCGAACCGAAATTGATTCCTTTAGGGTACATTCTGATTCCAAAAAATCAAGAACTGAATCTTTTAGGGTAGGTTCCTGTTCTAAAGATTATGAAACTAGAACCGAACTGAATAACTTATTCGATTTAAAATAAAAAATTATTTTTCAAACCCAATAAATTAAACCCTACCTCATATTCTAATACAAGTTCTTAATAATTGAACTATATATATAAAGTTATTCAATTTATTAAAGAGAATATTCTTTATTTGTTAAGTTACATAGAAAAAATTAATTAATGTATATATATAATATTTTATTTAACTTAATTTATCATATTATTTGTATAATAATTTAATAAAATCGTGATATGTATATATTTATTTTAAAATTGTCAAACAAGTTAACAATTATAGTAAATAAATATATATATATATGTGTGTGTGTGTGGTATAATATTATTAGATATATAATTATAAATTTCTCTTTTTAGTGATGTGTAATATTAACTCGAGTAATAATACAATTTTTTTTAACAATTTGTTATATATCAATTCTCTTTAATAACTTATTTTTCTTCATGTATATAATACTTTTATAATTTAATTTCAATGATTTTATTTTTTTAAAGATTTTTTTTATGAAATTAAAAATTAGAAAAATTGGGATAATTGATAAATAAGGTATCTTATTTTCGAATCGAAACTGAATTGGATCCGAAAAAAAAAGTCCATTAAATAGAATAGGTTCCAGTTCCAAAATTTATGAAGCGAATTATTTAAAGTAAGTTCTTGTTACGCTCAGACTCTGGGATCCACTTGTGACAATTGTCACAGATCTTATGATACACTCTTTATATCTAGAATGTATCACAAGAGCCGGTAAGGTTAATCTGTAATTTACAAACTTCTAAAAACAGTTTATTAATAACCCTTCTCATCCATGGGATTATCAAAGAATTGATCTACGTGATCAATTCATCCATAACAAGTATCAATTATTTAAAATAACTTTATGTAAATCATTTTACAGTTGAGTTTAACAAAATATAAACATTTACATCATCTTTTTATTTACAAAAATATTACAAGAATCCATTTACATTTATCTAGTGGGACATTCACACATGTGAGTCAAGTAAGTAACCTATTTGAAGCGTTGTAGGCTCTCTATTGCTACCCAAAACTCTGCGAGTACTAATGCTTTTAACCTGAAATCTGTAATTGTGAGGGATGAATGTACAACTATACTCAGTGAGTAAATACATACATACATACATTCATATATATACATACATGCACACACATTTCCAAGATCTCGGATATTGGAAATTTTAATTATTAATATGCTCAAAATACATATACACACACACACACACATATATATACGACCAATATCAACATTGAGGTCTACATTTATTTTTAAATATCCAAACCAGGCTGGCCATACTATTTCAACCACTGCCCTGGCCGAGGCAACATCAAAATCCATCAGTAAGCTTGTTATGCATAAAATCATATGTAATGCAATCTTATAAAATAACATTTCATTTATTTATTGCAAAACATGCACTTATAGAACACTATCCATCTTACTAATGTTAGCCTTGAGTAGTCACTTGATGACGAAGTAACTGTCCTCGTTATATCCGTCAATTCCAAGAGATCCTTATCAAGCCGCTAGGACTTTCCATAGGGTCTCTATATAACCGCGTATTGGCACATAGTGGGCTTACCATGGCTTATCCTCCTTTATACAGCCCTACTGCGGCACTAGTAACATATACGGCCTCTTATAAGACCGTTTACAGATTATAACCCTGTATATACAATAAATAACCTGGTTTATTGGCCACACAAAAATATTCGGCCTTTAACGGTCTTATATCACCAATATACATGCACCATTTTAAAATAATTCATTTACAAAACAATAGAGTAATCAAAACCCAGCCTCCCCAACCATCACATTTTCAACCAATGTTCACAAATATATAATCCAAATTCAGTCTCTTCGACTATCACATGCATGTATATCAAGTAAAACTTTAACAGTAGACCATTTATAAATAATTCACAATATCAATAAAAAGTGCATATAAAACATTCATTTCAACAATTTAACAGACATGTATACATATAAATATCACAAGCATTCTATTTGCATAATTATGCATGTATAAATTTACTCACTGTAAGAGGAGGGTAATCACTCCCACTAACAACCCTCATGCCTACTCGGTCCTTCTCTTGGATCATCTTAACCTAATACCACACATGCATAACTTATGAATTCTACTATTTAAATAATCAATATAATTTCACTAAATACAATTTTCATGAAAAATTGACTAAATTCCTTACTTTAATGCATTTAACTAAGTTTAACTAATTAATGTTATTTTTAAAATTTTTAATAATAAATTATTATGGCTAATTTATTATGAATCTCATTTTCAACTACCCCAAATTTATACATTTCGCCTAAACAAATAAATACAGTTTTCATATAAAAACTATAGCAAAATACTGTTCATGCCGGATTATTGTAGTAAAAGACTATTCATGCAAGATTTACTGTAGTTAAGTACTGTTTATATCGGATTTACTATACAAATAATTACTGTTTAACTTAAAGATACTGCGCAAATTAAAGGTACTTTAGTACATTAAAAACACTGTAGCATATTCAAAATCATTGTTCACCCTAGAGCAAAATACCCTAATTTCTTCCCATAAATACCTCAATCAATGCAAATTCAACCTAATACTATATTTTTCTACTTCAATTCAATACGATCTAACGTTTCTTACACAAAATCTATGGTAAATTATTTGAATAAATAGCAACTCTAATTTTAATTTATATTTAAAAGCTAAAATTCAAATTTTTTATGCGTTAAATAATTTACCAGTAGCTTAAATTTGAAAGAAATTAGCCTGAATTTGAAGTAAATCAGCCAAAAACTGAGAAAGGGGGAGAGGAGGGTTTGCTGGTTTTGCTGGGTTTTAAGAGGAATGGGTTTTTGGAATGAATAAGGAGAAGGCCAAAATGTTTTATTTTGACGCATAAAATTTTAGTCAAACCCCTATTCATTTTAAAATTATAAAAATAGTCTAAAATTTTGAAAAACTTTCATTTTCGTCCCTTTGAAAAACTCTTAAATAACCTTTAATACTTCAGAATCTTTATAATTAAGTCCAAAATTAATTATTTAAATTTTCTTACTTGATTCTTTTGATTCAACTTAAAATACTTTTATTTTTTCAAAGGTTTAACTCTATGAGTTTAAATTTCAAAAGATAGAAATTACTGAAATTACTTATTGATCCGAAGGACAGGTTTTACAGTTCTGATTCTAGATAAAATTGAAACCGATTTTGCACAGCCATATAATTAAAGTCATCTTTGTAGTTTTGTACTATCACACTAAATTGTGCTCTTATCTACCTCAAATCTGAACCATTGATTTCACATGTTTATTGTTGTTCAAGATTATTTAATTTTTGCCCTTCTATAAATATACCAAATCTAACAGCTGTTGTTTGTGCCTAACTGTCTCCTCTTATAATACCTTTTAATTGCTTACTTTCTTAAATTAAATAAATAAAATTAATAAAAAAGAGTTAAGTTAATGAATACAATCATAGTGATTACAGCAAGTTAATGAATACAATCACAATGATTACAGCAAGCGTATGTCAATTTCTGTTAATACCAAAGTACTTTCCAATGTGATTGCATGTAGATGATTAAAACTTGGTCCATATTTTCATGCTTTCTAATCCCTTCATGCCACGTAAGAAAGTACAAAAGGTTGCAAGAGGTTCAGGTTGCTACTGGATTGTTTGGTCTAATTATAGTACAACGTAGACCACTAGAAAATATATAGTTTTGGCAGAGTATTGGCTGTCCATTCGTTCACAGCTAAAACTCACTAGATTTCACTGTTTCTTTATTAACACATGCGTACTGCTGTCTTAAATATAATATAAGAATAAATTATTTTTAATTTTATATTATAATGAATTATAGTAGCATGTATGCACAAGACAACTTAGATGATAGTGAGAATTGTGAATTAACATAGTAAATGTTGGTGCGAGTGTTAGAAAAAAGAGATATAGCTCACATTTTAACCAGTGACACCCAATCACTGATCAAGGAATTAATAAATCCACATTGTATCCTGGGCGAGTGTTTAACACATTCCAATCAAAACCCAACTTGTGGACCCCACCTCCTCTAAAATGTGTTAAAATATCATTCATGACTTGATCGTGACACCTTTCTTTGTTTTTTTTACTCCTTGCCACAAAGAGTGAGCATAGATTTTAGGTCAATTAGGAATCTTGTGGATTGGTCCGGTTCCTAAATCGAAATCGGTTTATTTAGGTTCGGTTTCGCTATTAAAAATAAGGAACCTATTTATTTCTTTTCGATTTCAGTTCTCTATCTTATGGAACCGATCTGGTTCCTAAATCAAAATTGATTTATTTAGGTTTGTTTTGGTATTAGAAATAAAAAAACTAATTTTGTAAACTTCGTTCCTCGAACATAGGGGTAAGATGGTCATTAAACAATACTCATTGTCCCACGTGCATTGTACAAGAATAATTGACACATTAATAAGGCTTAGGTGAATTTAAATTAGCTTATGAAATAAATAATATGGATTTATCATATATAATGGGTTTTGGAATAATGCCTTACACTAAAACATTTAGTGATCTCGCTAGCCGATAAGCGAGCTGGGTTAAGGGGCAGCTCTTTTATGGGGGATCGGAGGTAGAGCCCCCGAAAGGTAAATAGAATTCGTATTAGAGAATGAAGAGAAAAAGTCAAAAATCTATTCTAAACATGAAAGGATCGATATTTGGAATAAAAGTATTAATATATAATTCAAATGTATCGATACATTAAGGTTACTGATCGATACGTGTACAAAGTGTCGATATGTTGAAGAGTTCATGTCAATACTAGATGAAGGGATCGATACCTTCATAAAAAATATCGATACCTTGTAAGTCCGAGACTTGGAAAGAAATTACAAACTGACCAGATCGATACCTATGAAGAAAAGTATCGATACAAGACAAAATAAAGAGTTCGAAAATAATTACAGGATGGACCAGATTGATACCTTTATCGAAGGTATCGATACATGGCAAGACAAAAAATTGAAAAATATTTACAACGTGAACTAGATCGATACCTTTCTCAAAGGTATCGATGCATTAAAAAGAAATGATCGATATATGAAGGTTAATGTATCGATACTTGGGATTAGAAGCAATTCCACAATCGTATTTTTTTAAGAACGGATTGATACCTAGACCAAAGGTATCGATACCTAAGTTAAAAGTATCAATACCTAACCCAAAGGTATCGATACTTTACGCAAATTTCGGCAAGATTCATGGGCAAATGAGTCATTTCACACATTTTTATAAATACCCACAAAGGAGGGAAACAATTTCAGAAGTTTTATTTGTCCATTTCCTCTCTTTCTAAAAGCTGTTTCTCTCTCTCATTCTCACGATAATACATAGAACTCAGCCAAATCTTCTACATTTTCACCAAATTTCATTGGTAAGTGATTCCTTATCTTCTCATTTACAATGTGGTACTGATTCTAGCTTGAAACAACAAGGAAAAGTGCGGGAATGAGTTAGGGTTTCAAATCAATTTGAGAGTTTCGGGTTTAAACGCCAATGTGAGGTTTTTAAGGACATCTATAGACTAAAAGTAAGCTTAAAAACTCATTCTAAGTTCAATCTAATGAATTTGGGCATGTTTGAGTGTTAGGGTTCACTGTTCACCTGAGGGTTTCTGATTAAATTTGCATAAAAATGTGGTAATGTGTTAATTAGAGATATTAAAAAGTATATAATACTAAATGAGCATTAAAAATAGCACTTGCAATATATATAACTATGTGATATGAAAATATGAAAATTGAGATAACTATGACCATGGGATACCATTGTTGGGAATCGGCTAAATGACCCTCAATAGGAAGCCTCGTAAGGTTAAATGTGCCAAAATAAGAAACTTTAAACACGAAGATCATAAATATCACATTTAATGCATAAATATTGATTAATTAAAATCTCAGAATTCATGATGTTATATATATGTAATACAGGCGCCGAGCATCTGGGAGAGGGACATACTAGGCACGAGGAGTAGTATTGGAGTAGATACTCCCCTGTTTACTATGAGTGGAACTATTTTTACCGGTTTTTCTACTTTGAAAATACTATATGGAACTTATTGTTTTATGAATTACAAAATGATTTATTTATCATTGATTTGAATTAAATAAGAATGGCCTATGATTTGAATGAATATGTGATTGGCCAAGAGGCCTAGTTTGATATTGAAAATGCATGGCTTGAAATGATATTGAAAAATGAAATGATTATAAATGTTTATGTAAATAAATTTGATTGTAGCTTGTATTAGTGATATGGCCAGAGAGTCAGGTTGGTATGTGATTGTAGCTACAAGGAAGTAGCCTAGGGACGAACCTATGAGAGGCCGCTTAGGTGTGTGCTCCATAGATGGGGCAGTTTTATGGGTGGATAATGATATGGAGTTGCCCATCTGCAGAATTGATGAGAACAGTCATAAATATTACTATATGACTACTTGAAGCCAACGTCAATGGTGGGCCAATTTTTAAATAACTATCCTGCATTCTTTATTGAAATAAAAGAATTGTTTTTATTATATAAACATTGTTTTTAGTACATAAAATTCACTGATGGTTTCGGGATTACCCATGGCTAGGGTAATTACCGAGAAAGGAAGCCAGCCCAATGATATTTGAATAACAGGCCAAGATTTTCCTTATAATAAACTGTTTTCAGTAATACATTGTTTTATGTATAAACTATATATTTTTGTTCACTCATGAAGTATATCCCCATATACTCACCCCCTCACCTTTCAGTTTCAGGAGATCAAGATCAGGAAGTGCATTGTGCAGGTGGTGGTGATCAGTAAATGGTGTAACGCTCTCAGGTATATTTGATATTCTAGACTAACAAACTTATACGGATTAGTTCACTGGGTATCTTTTGAGAAACTGTTTCATGTATGAACTTATGAATATATTATGATGTAATTTGATAAGTATTCTATATGTAATTTAAATTAAGTATATTTTCATATGAGGAATGACTTAGAAATTGTCTTGGAGAGACATAATTATGGGGATACATTTTATAAATTGTTTTAGAATTAATTAGAGATATATGTAAGTATACAGGGGACAAGTACCCAAGCAGCCTTACAAGCTTGAGGGATATGTTCAGGGATTAAGAATGTGTCTTGAAGGTTTGTGGCAATTATCACATGTGGACCACATGGACAGGGGTGTGACAGATTTATTTTGGCTTGATTTCAATTCTCTATCTTATAGAACCGAACCGAACCATTTTTACTAGACTTGCCTAATCCAAATTTGACCTGACCCAACCCAGAAAAATAAAACAAAAAAACCTAATTCTAGATTCGTAATTTATACACCGAACTGATTCACTATAATTAAAGTTGAAAGTAATGAAAATAGTAGAGTAAGAAGAGTTTTCAAGTGAATATGAGATGGGAAGTTTCGCTGAACGGACGATAGTGGTGGGTGTGAAGCTGAACTCACATAGCAGAAA
This sequence comes from Cedrela odorata, assembly GCA_035584115.1. Taxonomy (NCBI): domain Eukaryota; kingdom Viridiplantae; phylum Streptophyta; class Magnoliopsida; order Sapindales; family Meliaceae; genus Cedrela; species Cedrela odorata. The sequence continues at coordinate 664 of JAXCLQ010038522.1, read as the reverse complement.
TTAGATTTCATTAGAGGAATCATTGAAAAAAGTTCTTGATTTCATCGATATAAGGAGAACGAGAAGGAATGATATGACTAGAGTCGTGTTCAATGATGACTAAGCAACCATCTTCATATGTCATAACTAGGTCTCTAATGGCTTGATTTGCTATTTGTTTGTCCTTCCCCAGGTCACTGCCGAACATATGAAGAAAAGGGCAATTTATCAATCTATGTTCAAATTTTGCATAATTAATAGCAAACTGTAAGTATAAAATTGCAAATTTGAAATCAATTTCACCCTTTAGTCTCTCCCATTGTGCACAAATTGAAGCAACTATAGCTGCTCCCTATGAAAAGCCTAAGATCTCGTCAAATGGTTCTTCTTGTAGGAATATTGTCTTTAAGTATGTTAATGATACATCAAACCCATCAGTTTGCTACTGGTATTGGCCAGGATCAAATGAATCATCTGCTATTTTCCAATTGAAGTGAACAGTAAGCAAAATTGTAATACCCTAAAATTTAAATTAAGGGCATTTTAGTAATTTCACACACTAGGGGTAATTTGGTTATTCTATAAATTATGTCAGAGTAATGAAAACAGAGTAAATAACTTTGTACTAATGTTTACTTAGCTATTGGAAGTGATTTAATAACAATTTACTAAGTGTAGAAAAAAT
>JAXCLQ010038511.1:0-22903 GCA_035584115.1 Cedrela odorata | reverse complement strand
TCGACACAAGGCTGCATAAAGATGGCTGGTAAAGTTGTCGCGAGTGTCCTCACCTCTGAAACTAAGAAAAACATCGTGCTTGTTATGAGGAATCATCTTGGTGGAAGAAGAAGAAGCCATCACAGTTTCGATTAGTTGATGAGAGATTTAGATATGAAAAATAGATATGGTGAGAAAATTGAACAGCGACTGCATGATTTCATCTATTTAACAAGCTAATTGCTTACATTCCAGGAAGTTTCATGCTAGCTAAGTTCATCTCCCTTTCTAGAGTCCATACAGTAATTTCATGGACCTTCCAGGAAGTTTCATGCTACCTAATTTCATTGCTGAATGCTAAAACCAAGTAACACGGTAAGATAAGAGGAGATTTAAGTCGATGACAGCTGAAAAGATAAAAGCAAAATTGCGAAAATAATGTTATTTGACCCTTTCACAATTTTGACCACACCAAATCTAATTTATTAAACAGTCTATTTTCACATAATTAAGATAATTTTACTCTTAAAATAAACTCGTAATAAAGTATACTAAATATAATAAACGAGCTACAATAATTTTATTAAAATAAACTCGTAATAAAATATACTAAATATAATACACGAGCTACAATAATTTTATCTTTTAGTATAATTTAAATTTTTTTAATTTTTTATAATTACAAATTTTTTTATTTTTTTAAATTTACAATTTTAGTATACTAAATTATATTATAAATAAAATTAATTTTCTCATTATTACTTATTATATATATTTTAAAAATAATGAAATTATTTATTATATAAATTTTATTAAATAAAGAATTCAAAAAGTGAAAATTGAAAAAAATTTACTACAGTAATACAGTACCCCGGCCGAGCTCAGTACTGTAGTACTATATTGAATTTTTTTTTTTAATTTTTTAATATATGTTTTAGTTTTTTCTTTTTTGTTTAATAAAATTTATATAACAAAATTTCATAATTTTTTATCCTTTTCAATTTAAAAAATTTTTGGATTCTTTATTTAATAAAATTTATATAATAAATAAATTTTTTATTTTTTAAATATAAAAATAAGTAACAAGTGATGAAATTAATTTTATTTACCATGAAATTTACTATAATAAAATTGTAAATTTTTTTAAAAAATAAAATAAATTGTAATTTAAAAAAAATTAAGAATTTTAATATTTACTAATTTTTAAATTTTAAATTTTTTTCAATTTCTTTATTAATATTCTCCCTAACTAATTTCTTTATTTTTTTAAATTTACATAATAAATAATAATTGATGAAATTATTTTTTGCTTCAGTATTTTTATCTTTTAATGCAATTTATTTTTTTAATTTTTATAATTACAACTTATTTTTATTATTTAAAATTTAAAATTTGAGTGTAATAAATTTTATTGGAAATAAAATTAATTTCATAGCTAATTGCTTATTATTTCTAGTGTATTTTTAAAAATTAATTTTTTTATTATTTAAAATTTAAAATTTAAATTTCTTTTAGAGTATTTTTAAAATTTAAAATTTTTTTAATTTTACAATTTTTTTTAAACTTAAAAAATAAAAAAAAATAAAAAAATTGGAAACTTTAAAGTATCACGCTACATCACCGATCTACAATATCACACTACATAACCCCTCCATCTACAGTATCCGAGCGCAAACTTGTGCTCATGCATAGTACCCCATCTATATTATCCGAGCACAAACCTGTGCTCATGCACAATATCCAAGTGTAGACTTGTGCTCGTACATAGTGCTTGAGTGCACACTAAAAGATAATTTTTTTTTAGTGTATTTTTAAAAAAAATTATTTTTTATTTTTTTATTTTTAAAATTTTAAATTTTTTTTAGTTTATTTTTAAAATTATATATATATTTATTTTAAATAATAAATATTAAAAAAAGGTCGCCACTCTAGTCTTGGCCCCGAGTACATGCCTGTATGATACATTTAAGATGCATTAGGTGGTTGTATGGTACATCCATCTCTCAATCCTTTTTTGTTACAATTTTGAACTCTTATGGTGATAATTTTCAAATTTTTTTCACTGCAATCTCTAACTCCTGGGTTATATTCTACAAAATACAACATAAATTTGAAAAATATAACGAAAAAATTGAGAATTTTAATAGAATAGTTGAAGAGTGATTACTAAGAAAAAGTTAATAAATGTATTGAACAAACCCACCCAAATACTAAAACAAATTTCACTGAAAATAGGTAAAATGATTGATAGGAAACTAATTATTTAGAAAAATAAATAAATAGGAAGGTCCCAAAAGTAATTTTGAAGAGCTTGCTTAGGAAGTTGATGATTCATTCATTATCAATGATTCGTAATGAAACAATGTTAAAATTTCCAAAGTCCTTCCTTGTGTTGAAACAGAATTAGTCAAACAGATTGAATCTTCAAGTGCTGGAGTTCTATGATCTTAGGAGCAATCAAATAAACGGTAAATGAGTTTGAATGAAAGTAACAAACTCCAGATACGTAGTTATTTAGTTATTTTACTCTTTTTAAGTATGTAAACGTACAAGCAACTCAAGAGAGTGATAAGAGAACAAAAATAACTCAGTTTCTACACTTGGAAGACAAGGTCATCGGAAACAACCACTTTTCCACACTCACTACACAAAGTCACTTCAAATTTTATTTATTTATTTATTTCATTTTTATTTTTTTTAAAAATAAAAATAAAAATAATATCAAACATCGTCTTATAAAATTTATGTTTCGGCAAATTCTGAATTTGTTTTCTCCCATTGAACGAATAGAAGACGCCAAAACTTCCATAAAACACCTGCATCTTCAACTCAACAATCCACCAACACCCTCCAGTTTTCTTCTACAAATTCATTATCTAACTCAATAACACCCTGAACCCATAAATCAAAACGAAAATCTTTATTAACGCTTCCCAAATGCCATCCACCACGACCATAGTATCTGCTGCTGCTTCTGCAGTAGCCACAGCTATGGTGGTTCGATCTGTCGCTCATGATATCTTGCCTCCTGAGGTTCGAGCCTACTTTTTTCTGAAAATCAGAAATTTTATTGGGAGATTTTCTAATGAGTTAACGTTAGTCGTTGAAGAATACGATGATGGCCTCAACCAAAACAAACTCTTTAAAGCAGCAAAGCTTTATCTTGAACCCAGAATCCCCCCCTTCCGTAAAAAGAATCAAAATCAATTTTCCATACAAAGAAACCAAGGTGTCACTTTCTGTGGAACGAAATGAAGAGATTGTTGATATCTTTAATGAGGTTCAGTTAAAATGGAAGTTTGCGTCAAAACAAGCTCCAACAAAGGTTCGCCAACATCCTGACGATTACACTCCGCGGTTAAATCAGAAGTCAATTTCTTTGAGCTGAGTTTTCACAAGAAGCATAAAGAAATGGTCTTGGCTACTTACATACCACATGTGTTGAAGAAATCTAAAGAAATAAGCAAGCAAAAGAAAAATTTGAAGCTTTTTACATTGTGGCATGATAGGATTCATGGAATGAGAGGAGGTTTATGGCAATCAGTGAATCTTGATCATCCGGCCACTTTTGATACACTGGCAATGGATTTTGATGGGAAGAAGATGATAATGGATGATCTTGAGAGGTTTGTAAAGAGGAAGGAGTTTTATAGAAGAGTAGGCAAGACATGGAAACGTGGGTATTTGCTGTTCGGCCCTCCAGGAACCGGGAAGTCTAGCCTGATTGCTGCCATGGCTAATTATCTCAATTTTGATGTCTATGATTTGGAGTTGTCTAATATTAGGTGGAATATGGAGTTAAGGAATTCGTTGATTGCTACGGAGAATAGGTCCATCCTGGTTCTGGAGGATATTGATTGTTCCATTGACTTGCAGGATAGGCTTGCACAAAAAGAGCCAAGGCCTGTGAATCCTATGATGTCAAGACCCGGATTTAATCAAGGACATCAGGTAATTATCCTATATTTTTTCTTTATCTTGATGACTTTTAGTCTGATGACTCTTCGTTGTTCTGCTAATAAATTTAATAATGTAATGTAATGTTCAATATCATTTTCCTAATCGTCCAAAGTGACATTGAGTCTCATGTTATATAGCTAAGCTAATCTATTCTTAACACCAGGATACAAGCTGCAAATCACAAATTTGTTGTCAAGTATTTATGTATCTGTTTATCTGATTTCTTTTTAGAGGTTTATAGTGATTTTAGGGTGTTTTGACACTAGGTACAACCAAGTGAGTTTTTGAACCCAGTTGTTGGAGAATATTCTAGGATTGGCAAAGGCATGCTTTGCCGGCAATTAGCTCAAAACAGCAGTGAGAACATGATGAAGAGATGTAATGCACTAAATCATTTACCATCAAATGGCTTCTCCAAACTTTGCTGACCCCAACATTTTAGATCACTGATTATTACTGTGGAAACATTAGGAAATTCAAGTCACCTAGTGATTTGAAGGCTTTCCAAACCCTTCATGCTGATCGATACTTGTTTGCTTCTTCACCTTTCAATTTTTAAGAACATAACATATAATTGTCTGAGCCATATGTATAGACCAGTGAGCAGCATTGCTCAAGCAAGATAAACCACCATTGTGACTTGTTAAATTATGCTTGCTTTATCAGGTAACGGTTTGACTTGTAAAATGGCTCTTAAGGCTGTGCTTATCACTAAAACCTACACGTTCTTAACTTGATCACATATTTTTGTCAGTTTCAGATGACCTTATCAGGACTGCTGAACTTCATAGATGGATTGTGGTCAAGCTGTGGAGATGAGCGAATCATAGTGTTCACAACCAATCACAAAGAAAGGCTTGACCCCTCTTTGTTGCGATCTGGTCGTATGGTTGTGCACATCCATATGTCCTATTGCACTCCTTGTGGGTTCAAAATGCTGGCCTCAAACTACCTTGGCATGACAGAGCATCCACTTTTCTCAGAGATTGAAGAGTTGATAGAGAAAACGAAGGCGACTCCTGCGGATGTAGGTGAGCAGCTGATGAGGAATGAAGTGCCTGAAGTTGCATTGAAAGGCCTAATTGAGTTCTTGAGACGAAGAAGAGAGAAAATGATGAAAGCAAAGCCAAAGAAGAAGAAGAAGAGAGTGCAGTGGAAGCATAAAGCATTCAAAAACTTGAGGAGAAAAGTCAAGACATGCTAAAGATTTGGTGCATTTTATGGAGGCTTCAGAAGCAGAAGTTTGTAATGAAAGTAGGGTACACCGTACACATATACAAGATATACAGAACTGAGTAGTTTGTTTTCCTTGAAAATGCACTGATAGTGGGCATGGTTTTGGCTTGAAATCTTAGTAATTATATCACATATGGAAATGTTATCATCCATGACTTGGTACCTAAGAAGAGTGTATTTGGGTATATTTGGACATGAATTAATGGTTGTTAACCTCATGCTTTTTATAGTAGATAAAAACAGATATGATTATAGAAAGAGAAAAAAAAAAGTATTCCAAAATGCCTCCACCTAAATACATAAGAATATATTTATATATCTTAATTTTGTATTATTTAATACTAATTAATATCATCAAATGGATTTTATCTGTATTTCAATAGTAAATTAAAAATCAATAATGTAACGATTTGCTTGTAAAATAATTGAGAGGTCATCATCAAAATCTTGTTAATGCATGTGATAAAAGTGATTTCATAGGTACCATATATAGATTTGCACAACAAAAGTCTCTTTTTCTTTTTGTGTCAAATTGATCGATGTGTCCATTTCAATTGCAGGGCATAAGTTTATCATCAATTTGCTGCTTAGTCAATTCTCGCAATGCAATGCATGCTTTGGCAACACTTTTATTTTTTGCCTTTTGTTCTCGGTTGGTATATGAATGAAAATTTGTACGCAAAAATTACTTTATTTGAAGGCTTAAAATAAGTGATTGTGATCCCATGATATTCAAAACGTCCATTGTTATTTTTATTGGTCATTTAGTTTTAATAGTTTTAATGCAACTCCAATAATTCAATCCTACTAGACTTGGGAGGTAGAATCTTTCATCAACCTGAGAGGATTTTGTAACATCCATAAATTGAGAATGTTATCGGCATGTGATAGAACCACATTATAACCTAAGCCTCACTCAACCTGTCTAAACATCAATGTAAGATATGAATGCATAACACATTTTCTAAACATGTTTATGCAGCACAAGGGGCAATATGCCTGCCCTGATTCTATGTATAACTTAAATGCTTACAACACATTACACAATGAAGTAAATATACAAATGATTGACCATATACATAAATACAATATCCGATGTCAAATAGACATCGTATAACTTAATGAACATACAACACTGGACCCAACACTTTGGTGACTACAAAGTGTACCATCTTCCCAATTCGTCTCCCTGATACTGAAATGGCTTGCTGAATCCATGGTCCTGTAAAACTAGAGAGTAGGGAAGGGGAGTGAGTCTAAAAGACTCAATGAGTGGATGCTAATGTAATAAAATATTTAAATTAGAAAATTAAATTTTTCTGTAAATGAATTAAACCATAATATAAAATGAACTTTATACTCGAAATTTTCTATAATTGATTCACTATGAAACTGTCAAGTCATGTAATTAAAATTTTCATCACATATAATATTCTTCTGCAGTGACAACACCAACTCTTTATTCATAAAATAAATAATCATATTTATAAATCAATGATCATCCAAAATATCTCTTTCTCACTCGTCATCATCCAAACCTTAATCTATAAATTCATAATATTCCAACACCTCATCATCATTCTTGAAAATAACTTCATTAACAAAATTAGTCACAAGTCTATACGCTATAATCATGATGATCAACTTTATAAAGCAGTCGCTGAAACATATGCGGGGAATTTAATACGGATTTCGAGCATATGTATATCAAATTTTTGGTTTAAGTAACCATCTTTTGTTCGTATTTTTACTTAACGTAATAAATCATTTATATACCATCACATATAATATTAATATCTATCCTCACATACTATAGCCCCGAGTCACAATTTATAACGTATAGCAATTTAACACTTCCGTGACATCCTTATCATTTCAATCATAAATCCTCAATCTCACAAATCATTACATAACATTAATACTTATCCTTAAGCAACACAACATAAAGTCACAATTATAAGCACATTATGATTCAACACAATCACAAGATCTCTGAATAATAATTTCTGCAATCACATTAATTATAAACTCTATAAAATATTATTCAAAGTAAACTTTGCAGAGCTAAGTAAGCTTACAACATATACCGCTTATATCATAACTCGTACCTTCACAAAGTCATAACACACTTCAACATTTTTGAAGACATGTCACATATTAGACATAAATACCATTTTATAAAACAATGATCACGAAATTTCAAGAATTAGATCAAATTCTTTATCACATACATTCTATCTTCAAGCGAATAACTATGCGGAGAACCTAACTATCCACTCTTCTATAAGCCTCAAAGTTCCGCTAAAGGCTATATGTGGTAACCACAGAAACATTATGTGTATATACATAATATATATATATATATATATCTCTTGCCGACTCAATTCCATATCACCATTATTTTAATTTATAAAAAATATGTATAAATAAAGATCAATGCCCCAAGGGCCATTTTCATAAGTTATACACATTAACATATCTTTAATATAACCATAAAACAAGCATTAAGCACTCTCAATTCTTTCACTAAAACTCGGCCTATCGAAAATCGCAACTAGTCCGATTTTTGTCGAGATTTAAGCTCAACCTTCACATCATATAAATCCAACGCTTTTATCAATTCTAAAAAGATTTCTTAAGATAAAGTAATATAAGTCTGAAATCTTTGTAAGACAGGGTTAGTCCACTCACCTGTTGGAATTTTACCATTTTGTATCAAAAAGCGTTGGCGGCACTCAGATCAGCGATCTACAATACATGACCTATGTTAGGTTTCATAATTATCCTTGGATGAATAAATAAATGAATGCATGTTCACTCTACTGCACTTTACCGATTCCGATTTCGGATCCGATTACTGAAGTTATTAACTTCTAAATGACATTTATGCACAGCGAGTGACTTTAAACTCGTACTGTGCTAAACCGGTAACATATCCCGACCTATATTTCTGTTGATACACTCTATTATGTGTCTAGTTTCTATCGCTTCTTGTGGATTCAAATTTTGAGTCTGAGCACTCAAGTTATAATTATTTTTTGCTAGGTGACGCAACGCCATAAGATGCAGAACATTGCAGAACAGCCCATTTTCCAAATTTTCTGGGCATTCATCACTGAGTGTCTTGACCTAGTTTTCAGCTATATCATTTCTCTATATGTCTAGTTTATATAGAATTTTGTGGTTCGTAAATCAGAACCCTGGAACTCACTCAGTTCCCATTTTTATGGACCCTATTCAGAAATTTTCAACAACCAACACTTATTTGTTTCGTTAGCACTCTCCTCCGTCCTACGGCCCGCTCACTTACGCTACCCCAATTATGTCTTATAACACTTCCATTTTGCATGTTTCTCAACTCAAAAAAATTCCCACATGAACAAACAATTGTGGCCAACATTTCTCTCAAGTTTACATTTCAGTTTCGCACTACCTAACCATACCCCTCACCATTTGTTTTCCGAAACTTATCATTCACCATTAACATATCTATTTCATTCTAAATCACATCACTTCTAACCACACACTGTCTTAAACCCAACTCAGGCATTTTTAACCATTTCATCATTAACAAATTGTACAATATATATATATATATATATCATTACACACAATCACTACATAAACTGCATTTATGGTTAAATCACCAAATCAATACTACTTACCTTGCTTGACGAAATTCTAGAAATTCTTTTCGCTCCTCTGTTTTCATTCTTTGCTCTCTCTTTCTCTTCTTCATAGCAAATTCTCAACCACTTAACATTCTAAATCAAACACCAAAATCACCAGACAAAAATATAAATAAACAATTCAAAAGAATTAAAGGTTGTTTTCCCATAGCCCTCTCCATTTCTCGGCAATTCTTTCCCTCTCTCATTCGGTCAACACCATCTTTGCATCTCTTCCATTTTTCATTTCTTCTCCCTCTCATTTATCGATTCTTTCTCTTCATTCCCTTCCATGGCCAATTTAAACTCTTTTTTTTCTTTCCTTTTTGTTCATCTTTATCCCTCTTCTATGTTCTCCATGTTTCTCTTCTTTTGAAATTTCAAAAGGAAAGGAAATAAAACCAAAATTAAGCTTCTCTTCTTCTTCTTCAACCATCCTCTTGGCCAAGACTCATCCTTCCTCTTTCCCTTGTTCGGCTTCCTTCTCTCTTCCTCTTTTCATGATTTTCCACCTTACTTTATCTCTTTAATCTCCCTCCTATGGCCAAATTTTCTTTCTCATGGTCTATTTTGCTCACTTTCTCCTTGCTTTCTTTTTAAAACAAATCCAAAATGTCCCCAAATGAAGAAATATAGACATATACATGTATATATATAATACTTAATAGAAACACTTTACTTTAATTTGCATTTACATTTGCATCTCATCTTAATTTGCATTTTAATTTCACTTGCATCTTAATTGAATTTGCATTTAACTTTCATTTGAATTTCATTTCAATTTGCATTTGCCTTAAATTTGCATTTTGATTTTTTTCTAACCCAATTATCATTTAATTAACTTGAACTCCTTAAAAATAAAATTAATTTATTTAGCCAATTTTTCATGTAAATGTTATCCTTTAGGCCGAATTTCATATGACATCCCTTGGCCTATTTATAATTAGCTTATTTTTTGAATTATTTATTTGGTATGTCTAAAAAAAACTTTATCTCGGTCTCCAGAACTTTACTGTAATTATTTCAAAAAAATTCAATCGTCACAGATTTATTGTCATATTCAATTATTGGAGATGTGAATAGTTGTATACTTCATATTAACACATGCTCCATTAATTACAAACTTCAATCTCAATAAATATATTCAACACACACACACACACACACACACATATACTATATTATAATATCCCTCCACTAAGAAATAAGAAGGGTGGCCTTTCAATTTCATACCACACTATAACACCACTAAGAAATAAGAAATTTATCTAATAAGAAGGGTGACACTTAACAAGAAGAAAGCACTCAATAGACTCAATATTAAAATTTAGTTTACAACTGTGATTTTTTTATTGTATTTTAAAAGTAAATTTAAAAAAAATGTTTAATAAATTTAAAAACACATATTTAATAACATTTGTTGGGCATGTAGTCCAGAATACAAGTGAAGCCCAATGGGCCACAAGCCTAGAATAGAACTTCATAAAGAGATAGGTAACATCCTGAGACCTAGCATAAGCCCGAGAGGAACTACCCAAAGAATAACAAGGACCTCGGGAGTAGTGATAGCCGAAACCTCTTCAAGGTGTCCAAAAGGCCTCGTAACGGAACCTCATTCAAAGGCCGCTCCATAAAGGTCTCGGGTAAAGCTAACAAAGGTCTCAGGCATGCATCAATTGAGCTCATCTCAGGTATACAAAAAAGCCTTAAGTAGTGGCTTCCGAGACCTCGTTGCAATTATGTATTCATGAAATATTCGTCTTCTTCCCAGATTCCCCGAATTACTCTACAACAAGGATTTTAAATGAGTAAGACTCTTTACATAATAAGAATCATGTAACCCAGTGGACACACTCTACACAAAAAGGGCACATGACCCCATAAAATTCAAAAATCGATACTTACCTTAATAGAATCTTCATGACTCTCGCATAATGATATACATGTTTTTAGATTCCACAGAATCCCACTATATTTGAAAGACATAAGCATCTATAAAAGGAAGTCAAGGGCAAACAGATACACATCATAAAACTCCTCTAAAAGCACACATACAGTTGGTTTGATTCCTATTTTCTCTCTCAATAAAAAGAAAAACCCTGACTCAAGCATCAGAGAATTTTTGGCAGACAACCGAAATTTTACCCCCTTTAGCTTCCAATTGTGATCACAGGTCGAGTAAGCTGCCAAGTGAGAAAGAAGAAGATTATTGCTGGTACGCAATGTCCATAAAAAGATTTTTGCTGCATCAACATCTGGCTTTGTCTATGAAAATCTGAATAAAAAGTCAAAAACCACCATTAAAAGAGAGCATGGTCGCTTCACGAATGTACGTAACCAGGAATCTAGCAGCGGTAAAAGAAAATCTGCATGATAATACCCTTGAGGAGAGTGCAACAATTAACTACAAAGTCGATAGTCAACCACCTACTTTAGAAGGTGCAAATCATTGTTCAGAAGCTTCGTCTCCACATGAAAGGCAGCATACAAAAAAAGATAGACAGATTCAAGCCTTGGTTAAGGAAGTGTCAAGGATGAAAAGAATGCTGCAAGCCGGTTCTCAAGGGATGGAAACACCTATCCCGGCAGAGGCCGTAGAAAGAAGCATTCTGAACACTTTACATGCAGCGAACCACAAAATCAAATTTCGGCGAAGCATAACTAGAAGGAGATATACTACCACAAAAAAGGGAAAAAGAAAGGCAGTAAATTATCCACCTGAGGAACTAAAAGGTGGTGAGGTTGCATTCAAGCTCATTGACAAACCCAAACCAGTGTTCGATTATTCGCCAGATGATTCGGTGATTATTCAAAAATAGGGATCAGATAATAGCTCTGGGCCGGAAGACATGAGAACTTTTCTCAACTAGAAGCGGCGAAGAGAATGTTCTTTGCGGAGTTTACCTTGGAGGAGAAGGTCCAAGGAAGATAATGACAGGGTCTGCAATCTTGAGGCCTGTGTTAGAAATTTGGTCGAGGAATTAAAGGACCAAAAGAAAAGAGGGCAAAAAAAGTACCATGTGCCTAAGCCAAGGATGGGATTATATTCCAAATCCCTTTTCTCACGAAAAATATTGAATCTAGTTCTTCCTTAGAAGTTCAAATGCCATAAATCAACTCTTTCACCGGAAAAACTGGGCCCTACACATGGATCTCTTTAGGGAGATGATGCTGATCTAAGGGTTGAACGAGTTCCAGATGTGCTGTTTATTCTCATTGACTTTAGAGGGGCAGACAAGGAAAGGGTTCACTAGCCTGACCCCTGGCAGTATCTGTAAATTCAGAGGGGTGGTTGTTAGCCTAAAAACCCTAAGTTTATTATTGATCATGAAGGCAGAGGAGGGTGAAAGTCTCAAGAATTTCATTAAAAAATATCATAACGAGGTGATGGAATTAGGGGCTTATCATCACTCTCTAGCTTTGGAAAGGCTTGTAGGTGAATAGAGGATTGCATTATGTACGAAAGTCGTCTGTTACTACCTATGAAATAACTCGAAGAAAGATGTTAAATAAGATTGAGATCAAAGATCAAAGATCAAATCGCCCTCAAACTGAGGGAAGAAAAGGCTTTCAAACCACAATCCCGTGGCGAAACATGAAACCTCATAACAGACCTAAGAAGAAGATGTGCTCACAGAAGAGACCCCCGAGACTTTGAGAGTAGGGATAAACAAGCCCAAGAGCGGAATAGAACTTCAGATGGAAGAGACAAACTTCCCCCGAAAGGACATCGCTCGCCAAGAAAAGACAAAACGAAAAGAGTGACTCATGTCCAAAGAAATCAAGTCTTCACACTCTAAAAGCCTCACTCTCGCAAGTCTGGCAAGAGATCAAAAGATGAGGAACCATATTGATGAGGCTCCATTTTATAAGAACCAAGCCAGCTGGAAACACCAAAGATAAATTTTGTGAATTCCGCCAAAGCGTAAGGCACTTCACATATGAATGTTTCGATCTCAAGAATCAAGTTTAAATCCTAGTCTAAAACAATTACCTGTTGAATCGTGGCAAGTATTGGAGAAGAATTCTTAGTCTTGGACCAATAAGATGAGTCTGAGAGGGGATATAGGGAACGAATTATGATAATCTCATAAGGGACAACATTGGTAGGAAATTCTAACAGATTAAAGAAGAATTATTCAAAATATTCCCTGCCGAACTTTGCCTCAGATATTCATATTATGAATGTAAGAGTTGAGAAGAAACAAAAAGTCGCATTGGTGCCCATTATGTTTATAGATGAGGACGAAGTGGGAGTTCATTATCTACATGATAATGCTTTGGTGATAAGTTTGACAGTGGTAACAGTTTAAGTTAGCCAAATTTTAATGGATACAGGGAGTTCAAACGACATCATATTTAAAGAAACTTTAGACTCTCTAGGAATCGAGGACCTAAGGCTAAGGCCCGCAGAGATTGTCGTTCATGGTTTCGGAGAGTCGTGTGTTTATCCGCTGGGAGTAGTGCAACTACACATCACCATTGGAGAAAAATAGTAGCAAAAAATGACAATAGTGGAATTCCAAATGGTCAACCTTAGGATGCCTTACACAATGATCCTTAAGAGACATTTCCTCATAATCACAAAGGTAATAGAAAGTATACATTACTTGAAGCTAAAATTCTGAACAAGAAAATGAATTGAAATCATTAAAAGGAGTCATAAGGAGGCTCATTCATGCTTCATAGCATCCTCAAAAAGTTCATATTGTCTATCTAAACATCCTTGGGGAGAAGTTCTAGAAGCAAGTAACAAGGGCTTAGAGGATGAACTAGCTGTGATAAAGATCGAGCAAGATGATAAACCACCAGCATTAGAACCAGCTAAGGAGCTTGAATTTATTGTTTTAAACTAGGAAACTCCTCAGAAAACTGTTAAAATTGGTGCCCATCTCCTTGAAGAGCAGAAGATGATACTTACGGACATCCTGAGGCAGCACATGGATGTGTTTGCATGAATTCATGAAGATATGCTAGGGATTGACCCCTGAGTGATCTCACACCGACTGGCTATCAATCCCCACTATAAGCTTGTGAAGTAAAACAGGCGACCGTTTAATGTCGAGAGGAGAGAAACAGTGCATGCCAAGGTAAACAAACTGATGAAAGCCAAGTTTATAAAAGAAGTGCTTTACCCAAAATGAGTGTCAAATGTGGTAATGGTCAAGAAAGCCAATAGGAAGTGGAGAATGTGCATAAACTTCACGAACTTGAATAAAGCCTACCTCAAAGATAGTTTTTCGCTTCCCAAAATCGATTAGTTGATGAATTCGATGGCGGGGCAAAAGCTACTAAGTTTTATATATACATTCTCGAGATATAATCATATTAGAATGTATGAGCCAGATTAGGAGAAGACTGCATTCATCACAGGCCAAGGGTTATATTGCTAAAAGGTAATGCTTTTCAGATTAATGAATGTTGGCACAACCTTTCAAAGGCTAGTCAATTAAGTCTTCAAGTTATTAATTGGAAAAACCATGGAAGTTTATGTGGATAATATGATCACTAAGTCTTTAAAAGACCGAGACTTTTCAAAACATTTGGAAGAGACCTTTTCTTATCTAACGAGGTATAACATGAAACTAAACCCCGAAAAATGCGCATTTGAAGTTCAGGCTGGAAAATTCTTGGGATATATGGTCAGCGAACGGGACATTGAAGCTAATCTACAAAAGATCAAGGCCCTATTAAACTTGAAGTCCTCATCCACCCGTAAAGAACTCTAGAGCCTGACAGGACGAGTGGCAGCGTTAAGCAGGTTTCTGTCCAAAGTCACAAACAAGTGTTTCCCTTTCTTCCAGATCATAAAAAAGGAAAATAAGGTTCAATGAATGGAGGAATGCGAGCGTAGTTTTTAAGAGCTGAAATAATATCTCGCATCACTGCCACACCTAACAAGACCTGAAACAGGGGATGTATTATACCTTTATCTCGCAGTGAGCGACTGCTTAGTAAGCTTAGTTTTGGTAAAGAATGATACAGAAAAGATCTATTGCCTCATCTACTGCACTAATAAGGCACTATTGGATACCAAAACGAGATATTCACTCTTTGAGAAGTTAGCATTGGCACAGGTAGTAGCAGCGAGGAAATTGTGGCCATGCTTTCAACCTTATCAGGTGGTAGTATTAACAAACCAGCCCTTGAGATAGATTCTTCACTGACTTGACCTCTCAGGATGATTAGTAAAGTAGTCGATCGAGCTCAGCAAATACAATATTAGCTACAAACCTAGGAAAGTGATAAAAGGGATAGGCCCTAGCAGATTTTATAGCTGAGAAATCAATAGCAGAGCATCTCCTAGTTTATCAGATCCTAAAAAAACAATTTAAGCAGGACTAAGAAAGTCCAAAAAAAGTCGAGCCAATCTAGAGTCTTTTCATCGATGGAGCTTCAAACGCACAAAGAAGAGGAGTTGGGGTGGTCCTTATAAGCTCAAAGGAAACCGAGGTAATGTATTCCTTAAAATTCAATTTTAAGATCACTAACAATGGGGCGAAGTACGAAGAATTGTTGCAAGGATCAAGTTGGCTCAAAAGTTAAGAATCACGGGCATAGACATCTACTATGACTACCAACTAATAGCCAGTCAAATAAATAAACAATTTCAGGCTTAGGAAAACAGCATACAAGCTTACTTGGAGAAAACTAAGTGGCTCCTAAGCATATTGAAGACTGTTACAATAAAACAAATCCCAAGGGCGGAAAACTCGAAGGTAGACATATTGGCAAAGTTGGCCTCTACTTTTAAAAGAAGTATCTCAGTCTCGGTCCTAATTGAAGTATTAGAGCGAAGAAACACAAAAGTAGAAAATGATCAACCCTTCATAGCTCAGCTGGATCCCCACCATTGTTGGATCGATGAAATAAGATCCTACATCCAAGAGGGCAAACTCCCAGATAATAAGGAAAAAGTAAGAAAGATTAAAAATAGGTTGACAAGGTATACTGTAATTGACGGAGAGTTGTACAAATGGGGTTATAGCACCCCGTACCTTAAATGTCTCAGACTCAAGGAAGCGGCTTGGAGTTTAGAAGAAATCCATCGTAGAGTATGTGGCGGACATGGAGGAGCTTGGCCCATGACTTATAAAATCCAAAAGCAAGGATACTTCTAGCTGACACTTTCACAAAACGCAACTTAAATAGCTAAGACCTGCCACAAATGTCAAGTATATAACGATATTCTGAGGCAACCCCCTGAGGAGTTGACAACTTTAACAAGTCCTTGGTCGTTCTCCTAGTGGGGACTTGATCTCATCAGACCCTTATTCCCTGTCCGAACCAATATAAAGTATGCAATAGTGACTATTGATTACTTCACCAAATGAGTTGAAGTTGAGCCGTTAGCCACAATAACTGAGATGAGGGTTGTGACATTTGTCAAACATAATATCATCTATCGATTTGGGATACCTCAAGTGCTAATCACAGATAATGGAAAGCAGTTTGACAACACTAATTTCAAGGAGTTCTATTCGGACTTCTCAATCGACCTCAGATTTGCAACACTCGCTCATTCAAAAGCTAACGGACAAATGGAAGCGGCCAACAAGGTCGTCAAGAAAGCACTCAAGAAGAAGCTCAATGAGCATAAAGGTGCATGGATTGACAAACTTCCTGAAGTCCTCTAGACATATAGAATCACCCCAAAGGTTACCATTGGCGAAACTCCCTACAACCTAGCTTTCGAATGTGAAGCAATAATTCCTATAGAGGTCAACATATCAACTTTTTGAGTTAACAACTACGTCGAGGTGACCAATGACTAAAACTTACACTTAAAGTTAGATCGACTGGAAGAAAAAAAGGGGGACTAAGTGATGATAAGGGCAGCAGCCTACTAGTAAAAGGTGGTTAGATACTACAATAACCATATTCGTCAACGTTCTTTTCATGTGGGAGATTAGGTCTTGAGACAAGTGACTTTGAATACTAAGGTACTAGGTACAGGCGTCCTTGGAACTAACAAAGAAAGACCATACAAAGTCATCCAAGTTCTCAAGCCTAGGGTCTACAAGCTAGAATCCCTAACAAGAAATAGGGTTCGAAAGCAATAGAACGCTGAACACTTGAAATTGTATTACCCTTAGAATCATTAAAAGTTTTTAACAATTTCTGCCCTAGAAATAAATAAAGTTATTTTCATTAAATGACTCTTAAGAAAAAATACTAATCAGCAGATGACACCAAACCAAGGAAATAAAGAAATTCAACGCCTCTAGAGTAATATTATCTCAGCTCGAATAAGCCCTAAGCATGACCTCAGGGACCTCAGGGCATACAAGAACAAGAATGATTTCCAGATGGTTAAATTTTCTATTCATCTCGAGGTAATATCCTTCCAAAGTCTAAGTATGGGTAACTTAGTTTTCAGATGTTCACCTTTTATTTATCACGAGGTGATATTATCCTCAGCTCGAATAAGCCTTGAGCATAGGTCTCAAGACATACAAGAGCGAAAAGTTTCTCAAGAGACCACATTCAACCATTATCTTGAGGTAATATTACCCTCAACTCAAATAAGCACTAAGCACGACCTCAAGACATATAATGACCTCTCAAGAACTTCATTCATAATTCAAACACATCTAGAGAACTATTATTAAGTCTAGGAGGCTAAAAGGTAACAAGATTCCTGCTTGAGACGCTTAAGCTGAGGCAAAAAGGCCTCAGATTTATTCTTTGTTATTTGATCAAACCAAATCAGGTTTAAACTTTCTTGGAAGGTTCCCAAGTTACAATATCAATTTGAATCTACAAATTGAGTTAGTCAGTTAGCAATAAAGAAAGCAAGGAAGAAACAAAGCAACGCAAAGATATACTAGCAAGAAAATATATCTTATTAATGTACCTCTTCTATACATAAAGTTAAAAAAAAAAAAAAAAAAAAAAAAAAAAAAAAACTAAGTCTTATTGATCTAGTTCGCGTAGTGAGTGGTCAAGTCAGCCTCGGGTTTTAAACTTGGATGAGCCTTAAGAGCTAGGCCAGAAAGAGCCTCAGAACCCGAGCTGGAAAGAACTTCAAGAGTCGATCCGAAAAGAGCTTCAGAAACAAGATCAAAGATGTCTACAAGGGGAGTGATGACCTCGGTGGGAGAGACCTCTACCACCTCAACAGAAGAAACCTCTGCCAGCTCAGCTAGAATAGCCTCTTGCACCCTGGTGGAAAGGTTTACAACGGACTCCATTGGGGGAATATACACAGTCTTCCAGTTGGGATAAGTCTCCCCCTCAAGAAGAATCCCTTCGGAAGATTCCTCGTCCCTACGTGGTGGCTCCTTCCCTAAGGCTCTACAAAGCCAGTTCAGATCAAGGTAAGGACACTCGCCTTGCAGTGTCTCGCAAGTCAAACTGATACAATCATTAGCCCTCTCCCAAAGCCAAACTTGTATTATTTTATCGTCCTCCTTGATCTGTCTATACATGAGCAAATTTCGTTGCCTCTCCGCACCTAAGCTTTTCCTCAGCTCTTCACAAGCCTTGTCAAAATCCTTAAGGCACCTCTGACCCTCCTCCCTTGAGCCATTGAGCTCTAACTCCATGGCGTTTAATTTCCTATTGGCCTCAGCAAGAAAGGACTCTGCTGTAATCGCCTGGACTTGGAGCTCCTCTCACTCCTGAACCTACTTGCCTAGGTCAGATTCAAACTTGGTCCTCTCCACAGCCAAATTCTGCTCTGCTTTTTTGGCTCTTTTCTCAACCTTTTATGCCCTTGAGAACTTATTTACAAGGGCACCCTGCTGCAATGAAGTCAAGTACAGAAGCTGAAAATTATCAACATAAGGGGGTCAGAAGCTAAATTAAAGAAAATTCCTTCATTTCTACAAAATATATATATATATATATATATATTAGCTCACCCGACCCAACCACTTCAGTTGGAAGATCATTAGCGTTTCGCCCGAAAGCCTAGTGAAACTCTCAAAGTACTAGGGGCTGATAGTCTAAGCCTGTTAATTTATGTAAGGAATGAAGTACATGAAGAACTCCTTCTTCTCTGCGGAAATGTCCTCAGGGAGAAGCTCAGGTGTTTCAGCCAATTACCTATCAAGCTGGCCGAACATTTGTTTCTTCCTCTGATACCTCTCCGCTTGAGCATTGACGGCAACCTTCCTCTTCCTCTTTCCCTTGTCTATTGGGGGAACAGGGGGAGGTGGGGGCTGGGCAGCACCTGAAAGGGCTAAGGCCCTAGCTGGGCCCTTTAGAGCAACCTTGGGAGGCTTAGAGGCCTTCTTGACCTATTTGCCCTTCGTCAAGCGCTTCAGCACCTCGAACGGATCATGGGTAGAATCTCTTGAAGCCATCTCTCTTGCAAAGTAGATATCATTAAGGTTAAACACCACAATTCAAATATGAAATTGGATAGAAGGCCAAGGCATTTATCCTTTTGGGCGACTTCTCTGAAGTCAGATCGCCCCTTGATACACAATGACCCACAAGACCTGATGAGATCAAGTCATCATTTGAGAACAAATTTCTTCTGTCGGAGGTAGATAACCTGGCCAACCTCACTCTCTTTAAGCTGCGAAGATCTAGCCCAGGCAGGTCACTCCAGTTGATTGCCTCGCCGAATAGTTTCGACACCTAGATATCATTGTTGGGATTCCAGTCTCCACCAACAAAAAAGCCACTTGTGTTTCTAGTTTTTGTTACTATAAAGGTTACTAGTAACAGGGTTCTGTTTATTAGGACAGTTTTGAAGGTAATACTAACATAGGCTCTTTATAGGGTTTCTTTTCAATATGTACATGTATTCAACTCCTCAAAAGAAGGGTCAAGTTCGAAAATTTGATATCACAAGACAAACAGACTGGCAAGGATCCTCCAACTATTTAGATTTAATTGGTATAGAGGGATTCTAAAGAAAGTAAGAATTTAGATAAAGTAAGGCTATATAGGAAGTCTAACTCCTATGTGGAATAGTTTCTCATTGAAGGCGATCTCACCTTCAGGAGGGTAACTAAGGAGTTCATCTGCCTCAAGAATTCTACTGTAAATACCCTCAGGGATACTATAAAGCCTAGTGTAAACCTCTAAGTCTATTTCCCTAGTGCTAGAATGGTACCAATCCGCCTCATACAGCGTTGAATTCCATCTGGCAAAGATGAGAGCAGGAACTGGGACAATGGTCATCTCTTCTTCAAAGTCATTTCTCCTGGAAGTAGCTGCGTTATCACTAGAATCCATATTTGCTCATACGAAAAAAAAAATATATAGGCATTCAAAAGCTGCTCCAAGATCATCAACAAATCTCAAAACTACTACTTAGGGTCTCTAATCTTAAAAATCTATCTAACAATGGCTACAAGCAATCAACAATACAACAAACCTAACGATAATGAGTAGAAAAGAAGAGATGAAGACTTACTAGTTATTGTTGCTGGAGAAGAGAGCTCTAAACCGTCGAAAGCCTTGAGCTTTATTGTTAAAACTACTTGAAACACTTAGAAGACGATGGCGTAAAGGTGAAAACAAAAAGGGGTGAAAGATGAAAAATGAAGGTATTTAAAGTAATAGAAGAACCCCAACCGTTGACATGCGTTATAAATGAGGGGTTAGGATGACGCCACATCAGAAGAGTAGTTGAGAGGATTCTCTTCATTAATATGAAAAAAGGCTACCAAAATTAGAAACGGCATGATTCCTTAGGGTCTGAAGCGTCGTGATCCCGAAAGCCAACCACAATCTGCCACGTACAGAAAGTTAGCAGATTTCAAGATATGCATTTAATTCTCGTGGGCGGTTGCATCTCTTTAAATGATAGCTTTTAGTTTTTGTCAAAATTTGTTATTTTTGACTAAAACTAGAGGGCTTGATATTCGGCATGCAGTACGGGTTTTATATGCCTCTTAGCGAGTTTGAAAAAAATTTGGTAAATAAATTTAAAACCAGCAACGAGTTTGGAATGGATATAGGTGCGGATAGATATTTATGAGTATATCTACGAATATATTTTTTTTTAACTACCAAAATGACGTCATTTTGATATTAATATCCCAACTTTTTTTTTTGTCCGGGTCTATTTGTATCCATTTGTCTATTATACTATCCCATTACCAATCATTTTTTAAATATTTTTATTCTACAACAATTATTATATACAATACATATTTATTTATTTCCTCTAATTATTAAATTATATATATATATACACTTTTAAATTAAATTATTTAATTTAAGTTGGAAATATTAATTTTGAGCTATTGATACATGCTATTTAAAGATAGATAAAAAATAATGAGTTGATAACATTAAATATTGTTTATTAACTTTGAATTTCAGATTTGTATAAATCAATATTCTAAAATTAATATCACTATTTTAATTCAAAATTTTAAGTTAACGAAACTCTAATACACACACACTTATAAAGTTCATTTAACTTAAATTATACTATGTGATGAGTTATTCAATTATGAAAGTAAGAGAAAGTAATAGTTTAATGATAAATAAAAAATGTAATGACATAAATAAATGAGTGAGAAAAAAAATGAGGTGAAATAATCTTTTTATCTTTTTTATTATTTATCATTTCTAATTCATAATTTCTCTAACTTTATGTGAGTGGCGTATTTTATTTTGAATTAATGCTGAAAATCCTATTAAAAACCTTCTAAAAATTCATAAATACCATCGCGAGCTTGGTAAATGTTAAATACTCGTTGAAGTGGATTTGGTAATAAATTATCAAATCCGTTATAGGTTTAGTACGGATATGGTATTGAATTTTTTTTATAGATACAGATGCGAATTTGAAGATATCCGTCTCAAACCCGAATCGCTGTGATCGGGCGAGTCAAGCAACTCTTCACTAATATGATCAATGTTTTTTTTCTTCACCATTTCTCATCAATGATCAATTGATCAATCATAAGAAACTCAAATGTTATTATTTTTGTATGCAGACTTGAAAACGACATCAGGTTCAACTATTTCTGGATTCGGTGCATCAGACTTCTATTTCTAAGTGTACATTATGTTATACTTGTTCCCATTTTATTTGGATTGAAAATAATACAGCAATTGTATTCTTATAATTACAGATTTTTTAAAAATATTTTCTAGTTTGATTTTTCAAATTCTGTGCTAAAATGTAATAACATAAATGAAAAAATGTAATTATTATTTGTGTGTAGGTGACATTGTTTCTAGTGCATTGTGCTGGGTGCCTTTATTATATGTTAGCAGACAGATATTCACACCAAGGAAAGACATGGATAGGAGCCAAAAACCCTAACTTCAGAAAAACAATTTTGTGGATTCGATACATTTCAACATTGTACTGGTCTATCACTACCATCACTACTGTTGGCTATGGCAATCTCCATGCTGTTAATGTTGTCGAAATGATCTTCATCATCATCTACATGCTTTCAATCTTGGCTTAACACTTACTTGATTGAAAATATGACTAATTTAGTCGTCGAAGGAACTCGTCGTACCATGGAATTTGTACGTAATTTTTTAAATTTATCGTTATAATTTTTAAGTTATGTGATAATTTTAAATGTATAACTCGTAGATTAAAACATTTAATAAAAAACTTTAGAAATATAATGAAAATTTGGTAAGTAATTTTCATTAGATTTCATTCGACCTACAATATACAATATAAGAGTAAAATCATCAAATTTTTAGTAGTGAAAATAATGGAAATGCCCTTAATATGTTAAATTTGGTTTCATGAAAATGACAAAAAATAAGTGTAATATTATTTGAACTTTTATTTATATATGTGTGTCTTGCTGATTATTTATTGTGCATGCAGAGAAATAGTATTGAAGCGGCATCAAATTTTGTATGTAGAAATCGGTTGCCACCAAGGCTGAAAGAGCAAATATTGGCTTATTTGTGTTTAAGATTCAAGGCTGAAAGTTTGAACCAGCATCAACTAGTTGAACAGCTTCAAAAATCAATTTGCAAAAGCATTTGCCAGCATTTGTTTTTGCCTACTGTGGAAAAAGTCTTATCTTTTCGAAGATATCTCCAAAGAAATACTCTTGCTCCTGGTAAGATATCATATATTTTTTGGAATATTTGCAATGGGATTAACT
>JAXCLQ010038491.1:4728-22906 GCA_035584115.1 Cedrela odorata | reverse complement strand
TGTTTCTTTCTAAAGTTTGGATTATATTTGGCTCCATTGTTTGGTTGCTGAGAAACGTGGGAAAAAGAGTTGAAATGAGAGTGATTTTGGAATCTTATGTCTAATGCTGATCTGTGATTTTCGTATAACGTGAAAAGGCAGTGACTTGTGTAATTACGGATCATGGTTTATTGATTTATTTGGGGAAATCGAAATTATTATTTTTTTTCGTTTGCTTTGATTTTGCAAGGGATTGCTTTGACATTTTGTTCTTTGCTGGTTAATGGTTTGAATGGGAAAGGTGTATGGTAGGGTTTTATGCGATAGAAACTATGTGGCAAAGGATATCAGTTTTGGAGTTGGGGCTCGAGCTGCTATGTTGCAAGGTGTATCCGAGGTTGCAGAAGCTGTGAAAGTTACAATGGGACCGAAGGTATTAGATACATAACCTTGAGTTTGTCATTTTTGTACTTTGAATTTATTGGAGAAATAAATAGATTGAGAGTTGTCAGATTTTCTACTCTCTTTTCATTTTCATTCTTTGTGGGAAATAAGATATTGTCCGAATTTCTTCTCAGTCATTCATTTTGGTTTATTCATTCAGGGTCGCAATGTGATTATTGAGAAAAGTATTGGAAATCCCAAGGTTACAAAGGATGGTGTCACTGTTGCCAGAAGCATAGAATTCAAGGACAAGGCAAAAAATGTCGGTGCAAATCTCGTAAAGGAGGTTGCAAATGCTACTAATAAAGTTGCAGGAGATGGTAAGTTCTTCTAAATGTTTATTGACTTTTAAGTTAAAACATCGTAGGATTGTTATTGATTTATATCAAGCTGAGCTGCTGAAGAAGTTAAAAAAAAAAGATACTTAATGTTTCTTAAACATCATTTCTTTCACATTGTGTAAGAAGTTCTTATTATTGGGGATTTATAACTTTTTTCTTTTGCAGGTACAACTTGTGCTACTGTCCTGACTCAGGCAATTCTCATAGAAGGCTGTAAATCCGTAGCTGTCGGTGTAAATGTGATGGATTTGCGCAGTGGTATCAATATGGCAGTTGATACAGTCATATCTGACTTAAAAAGCAGAGCACAAATGATAAGTACCCCAGAAGAAATTACACAGGTGATATGGAGCTTCTTGGAGAAATTATTTTTCCTATGAGTTGTCTAGTAGGAAGCGTTGATCTAAGATATAATTATTGAGAATTCTCATACTACTCTGAAGTAGGACACGGTTGTACTCTTTTTTATTCCTTGGCTTTTGTTTCATAAACTTGCTTGATCTAAATTTACTTGTACTTTGTAAACACAATTAACTCTTGATTTACTCTCTATCCATTGCATTTCAAATATACTGTTATGTGTTATGAATAGGTTGCCACTATCTCTGCAAATGGTGAACGTGAGATTGGGGAACTGATAGCAAGAGCAATGGAGAAAGTTGGAAAGGAAGGAGTCATTACTGTTGTTGTGAGAACTCTTATTCCTCTCATTTAATGACAATTGTAGCTTTACAATTTGGTCTCGCTTATGTATCATTTACAAATTTTATATAGGATGGGAAAACTTTGGATAACGAGTTGGAAGTGGTTGAAGGGATGAAGCTAGCAAGAGGTTATATATCTCCATATTTTGTTACTGATCAGAAGACACAGAAATGTGTAAGTTTAGATCTATGTCATTCCAGTTAAAAAAATTTCTATAAAAGTTACTCACTGTTTTGAAGTAAATGAAGTTTCCACAATTTCTATGTGTTGATAATTTTTATAAGCTGTTTCTTCTGTTTTTGTTCAGTAGCAAATTTTTTTTTTGAGGTTTCTCCACATGGATACCTACATTTGACCAAATAAAATTTTCCCTTGCTTAAGAGAAAAATCTAATAGTATAAAAAAGTTGTGATTTGGGTGATGCAGGAACTTGAGAAGCCTCTGATCCTCATTTACGACAAGAAAATTTCAGACATGAACTCACTTGTGGGAATACTGGAGCAGGCTGTAAGGGTAAGAACTATTTTTGTTCATTTTTCTCCCTTGTATTTTGCACAAAATGGTAAGTTAATCATCAGGAGGATCATAGTAAGAATTCTCATTCCTTTCATCTATTGTTGTTTGACTACAAGCAGTTGAACAGAGCACTTCTTATTGTGGCCGAGGATATCGAAAGTAGGGCACTAGCTATGCTCATCCTTAACAAGCATCACGCTGGTGTTAAGGTGAATACCTGGCTTTTATTTATATAGGTATATACTACATGAGATGGTGTATAATGTTGCCATTTGCAAATGTGGAAAGTGTGAAATGTAAATTCTGTTGAGATATAACTTCACACTACATGCTCACACAGTCACAACCACATGAACTTATTTTGTTTTTAGAAAAAATATTCATCAGTCCACGTTCAATGTGTTAAAGTGCACACTGAAAACTTTTGCGTGAAATAGACAATCAAAGTTGGGTCTGACAACATTAAAGATGTAACAATTATACCCCCAAAAACTTTGAAACGTATTGGAAAAAAATATTTCAATACAGCTAATGAATGAATGCTGTTTTGATGTTTTTCTATCCTTATCTAGATGTGTATAAAGTATGAAGTTAATATTTACTTCTAAATGTAAACTTCATCAATATTCAATCAATTAAAATTTAGACTGTGATTCAGTTTTTCTTGCATTTGTGTGCTTTCAAAACGGGATGTCTTGACATAGATCATGCATCTTCTGGCATGGACCTCTTACCATCGAATTTTGTGATTTTAGGTTTGTGCTATAAAATCTCCTGGTTTTGGGGAGAACAGACGAGCAATTCTAGATGATCTTGCCATTCTTACAGGCGGAGAGGTGATATAATTTTCCAAATCCCAGATCTACCCTCTTTTGGTCTCCCCTGCCTCCCTTCTGCTGATGGCTATAATGGTATTGTTAATTGTTTATCGTATAGGTTGTCTCTGAGGATCGTGGTCTAACTCTTGATAAGGTCAAACCAGAAATGCTTGGTACTGCAAAAAAGGTTTGTATATAAAAGCTGACGGTGAGTTTTGCACGCTTCTTTGTACGCATAACTGACCTGATTTCTGACAGGTCACTGTCTCTGTTGATGACACTATTGTTCTAAATGGTGGTGGGGATAAGAAGTTCATTGAAGAGAGATGTGAAGAGGTATGCTGGTGTCTCTCTTAAGTTGGCGCTTAACAAGCAAATTATTTTGTGACAAATACTGATACTGTCAGTTGTACAGCTAAGGACAGCAATGAAGAGCACTGCCATATTTGACAGGGAGAAAGCACAGGAACGACTTTCAAAGCTTTCTGGTGGTGTTGCTGTTTTTAAGGTAAGCTATTCATCTTTCTGATTCTTGCAGTGACACATATATCATAACATGAACAAATAGTTATTTTCTCGCAGGTTGGAGGGGCGAGCGGGGTAGAAGTTGGAGAAAGAAAAGATAGGGTCACAGATGCTTTAAATGCCACGAGAGCAGCAGTGGAAGAGGGAATTGTGCCCGGTAAGTTGAATTCCGTCATCTATATTGCATGTTCTATATGTCTACGCCAAATTGTCTTTTATAATGAAAACATGATTCTTTTTTTAGGTGGTGGTGTTGCTTTCTTATATGCCACAAAGGCTCTCGAGAATCTTCAAACTCAAAATGAAGACCAGAAAAGAGGCGTCCAAATAATTCAAAATGCTCTAAAGGTTTTGTTTATTGGGATCTTTTAGATCTTTCATGGTTTTATAGCAAATATATATTTTTTTTCCTGATGGGCAATATTTGTTATTATAGGCACCTACTTTGACAATAGCATCTAATGCCGGTTTTGATGGTCCTACAATTATCGGCAAATTGTTGGAAAAAGATGATAGTAGTTTGGGTTTTGATGCTGCTAAAGGTTTCGTTGCTCTCAAATTCCTTTTAAATATATAATGAAACTTGCTACATTGCTCTAATCTCTCTCTCATAACCCTTCATTGATTTCCTTGTCTTCTGCTCGTACGAAAACAGGTGAATATGTCGACATGGTGAAGACTGGAATCATCGATCCTCTTAAAGTTGTCAGAACCGCCTTAGCAGATGCTGCCAGGTGAAAATCATAATACTTCCTTGCTACAATTATACATACAAACAACATATTTTTACATGCTAAGCCGAGTCCTTTGCCCTTCCGAAATGCAGTGTCTCATTGCTGTTGACGACAACTGAAGCAACTGTCCTGGTAAATCCTGAAGAAAACAAGCGACTTCCAAGTCGTGTGCCGAATATGGGCATGGGATACTAATTACAAGTGATTTTATAAACATTACTGAACCATTCTTTCTTGGATTCAGAACTGGAAAAAAAAAATATTTAGTTTAGTTTGCACAGGAATGGATTCTGATAGAGAGAAAAAGTGATACAAGTGCATGCCCATTTTGAAATTCTTATGACATTGTATCTGCAAAACCAATGATGCAGAAGAACAAACTATATGTGCTCTTTATATAGGAAAGAATTATTGAAATGGAATCATCTGATATTATTTTTTGAAATATTTTGTAGTTTGAGATGAAATTTAATTAATATTTATATAATTAAATTTAATAAAAAATAAAAATAATTTTTTTATTGCAAATTTTGTTTTAAAAATTTTATATTTAAATAAAATTTAAAATAAAAATAGAGTTTAGAAATGCAAACCGTTAATTCAGTTAAGATTTCTCAAACTCATGCTATGCGCTGCTGCTTCTCTACTTCTCGTATCAAACCCTTCACTTCTTCGTCAACCTCATCATTTCTTCCGATCAAAAACTTGTCGTTCGTTCTCTGTAATTACCCGCAACAATGCCCTCGATTTCTTTGACCATCTCCTTCAACGGTGCACAACGATTCACCAACTCAAACAAGTACACTCTCAACTCATTGTCACTGGCACCAATGCTTCTGCTTTCTTGTCGGCTCGGGTTATATCGGTATATGCTCGTTTTGGGCTTGTTTTTGATGCGCAAAACGTGTTTGAAATAATCCCATTTGATTGTAAATCGAGTTCCCTGTTGTGGAACTCTATCTTGAGAGTAAATGTGTCAAATGGATATTACGAAAGTGCAGTTGAACTGTATGTTAAAATGCGGAAACATGGGGTTTTGGGTGATGGGTTTACTTTTCCTTTGGTTATAAGGGCATGTAAGTTTAAGGGTAGTTTTGGTTTTGGCAAGATTGTTCACAATCATGTTTTGCAAATGGGTTTTCAGGACAACCTTCATAGTGTGAATGAATTGATTGGAATGTATGCGAAAATGGGAAGGATGGATGATTCGTTTAAAATGTTTGATAAAATGCTTGTTAGAAATTATATTTCGTGGAACACGATGGTTTCTGGTTTTCCGTTGAATTATGATTGTGATGGTGCTCTTGAGACGTTTAAAAGAATGGAATTTCAGGGCTTGGAGCTAAATGTTGTGACGTGGACTTTGTTGTTGTCAAGCCATGCTCGATGTGGGCGGCTTGAAGAAACAATGGATTTGTTTGATATAATGTGGAAGAGGGGAGTTCGAGTTGGTGCCGAAGCACTTGCCGTGATGTTATCTGTTTGCTGCTGATTTAGTGGCCTTTGAAAAGGGTAAGGTGATTCATGGGCATGTCATGAAAGACGGATTTAAAGATTACTTGTTTGTGAAGAATGCACTCATAAGTGTGTATGGTAAGCATAGAAAGGTAAAAGAGACTCAGAATTTGTTTTCTGAAATGGAAGAAAAGAATATAGTGAGCAGGAATGCATTGATAACCTCGTATGCAGAGGCTGGTTTATGCGATGAAGCACTTGGAGTATTTTCACAGTTGGAGAAATTAGACGGTGGTTCAATGGAGAGACCTAATGTGATAAGTTGGAGTGCCGTAATTGGTGCTTTTGTTTCCAATGGGCGAGGGGAGGAGTCTTTGAATCTTTTTCGTAAAATGCTTCTTGCCAAAGTTGTGCCCAATTCCGTGACAATTTCTAGTGTTCTATCAGTTTGCGCGGAGGCAGCAGCGCTGAATATTGGCAAGGAAATCCATGGCCATGTAGTTAGAGCCTTGATGGATAAGAACATTCTAGTACAAAATGGCTTGCTTAACATGTACATGAGGTGTGGATGTGTTGAGAAAGGGAGTTTAGTATTTGAGCAAATTAACAGAAAAGATTTAATCTCATGGAACTCAATGATTTCAGGGTATGGGATGAATGGACTTGGTGAAAATGCTCTTGCAACTTTTGAAGAGATGATTGAAGCTGGATTCAATCCGGATGGAGTCACCTTTGTTGTTGTTCTTTCTGCTTGTAGTCATGCCAGGCTTGTCAATGAGGGTCGTAAACTTTTTGATGTGATGGTTAGAGAATTTAGAATTGAACCCCAGATGGAGCACTATGCTTGCATGGTCGATCTTCTTGGTCGTGCTGGATTGTTGGTAGAGGCAAGGGACATTGTGAAAAACATGCCAATGGAACCCAATGCTTATGTTTGGGGATCTCTTTTGAACTCTTGCTGGATGCACAAAAACACAGACATTGCAGACGCAATGGCCTCACATATTTTAGGTATAAACATGGAGACAACCGGGAGCTACATGCTGCTCTCTAACATTTATTCTGCAAATGCGAGATGGGAGGATTCTGCAAGGGTGAGAATCTCAGCTAAAACAAAGGGTTTAAAGAAAGTTGGTGGCCAGACCTGGATTGAGGTGAAGAAAAAAGTTCATATGTTCTATTCAGGAAACAGTTTGCAGTTGGATTTGAAGGAACTTTACGAAATTCTCAAGGAGTTAGCTCTTCAAATGGATTACAAATGCTATGCACCTGATAATGATATTAATCTATAGGAGATGCTGAGGAAGAAGAAATGATAAAAATTGAATTTTTTTTTCTGAATTTTGTAACAATTCTGTCCAAAATTAATGATATTATCCATTTTTTTTTTTCATATATTCATGGTCTGAAGATAAAACTCAACAAATCAACAGAACCCAGAAATAAAAAAAATCAAAAAATGAGATCATATATTAACACTTAGAATGCATCAAATTAACAAACAATACAAAAGACTCATCCAAATGCCATCATAAACTAAACTCTTGATCTCCAAATTCCAATCCACAATTTGTTGGTTTGCTTGTTTGTAAGATTTTATTTTTAACTAAGAGTAAATCTATGACGATATAAGCAACTGTGTCGAAGGCACAAACCTCCTTTCAACTAGAACTTCTTGATCTTGATCGAACTTAACATCATGTCTTTCATACGGAATCTCAACAAGCTGTGGCTTCAACTCTTGATTACTTCCTTCATTATTACTAACAAAATCTTCCTTAACATTCAACGTAGAGACAATTGTTGGATCCTGCATGGCCCATGCAGTAACATCATCTTCTTGCAACTGATTCTGAATATTAACATTAACATATTCTTGATCTTGCTGCGTCGGCGTTGGTTGAACATACGTATAATTCTGCACGCTCAAAGGCTCCGACGCACTCATGATCTCATAAGTCAGCGCCGAATCATCAGTTTCCGGAATCTGAAGAGGGTTTTGTTGCTGAGCCTGAGCTCGACAGATGGCAAGCTGATTAAGAACAAACTCGAGTTCAGCCTTGTTATACTCAATCTGACGTTGGAGTTCTCTTATAATCCGATAACACCCGCCAACTGGATCGCTTGCACGTACATCAGACTGAAAAATAATGGTCCTCATGGCTTTGTCTTTCTCCGGTGGGTCAAGGTGTTTGATGATCTTAGTAATGTTACTCACACCAAACAATTTATGAGCGTTGAGGAATTGCCTTTGGCTTCCGTGAGGAAAATAAGGAGCGAGAATGCAGTCAGGGGCGCATTTCCTGCGTTGGTATTTACACGCAGCGCAAGCCTGAGTTGTGCCATTGCTACCAATTCTCGGAATGTTGCTCATTTTTTGATGGTGTAAGTTATTGTTTGTATACTCCTTGTTGAAAAGGTTTGAGAATTCGGCTGCGTTGCCGGCGGGGATGGCTTGCAGTTTGTTGTTTTTTTCCTTTGTATGATGAGGTTAAAGTTTGTTTGGGTGAGAAGAAAATGGAGGAACTAAAATGAGAGATGGAGAGAAATGAAGGGAGAAACAGACAGATATATGAATTTCAATAGATGGGATCTTAACAGATTTAATTAGTTAGTTGTCAATAAAAATAAAATTTTACTTGGTATTAATCTATATTGTTTGTTTAGGCTGTATTTACTCTAGAAAATCTTGACTACCTAAAAATAGGGTTTTCTGCAATCTGTTAAAAAGTTTGCATTTAGACCCCTGAAATCTGAAATGGGGTTAAGGGAAAATGTAGGTAGCCATTGATATGAAAATGGAGACATAATGTTAAGTTATGTTTATACTATTTAATAAAGCAATTAACTTGGGCAACCTATGTACATAATCTTACACAAATGTTACATAAATCCAAATATATAAACTTTATTATAGCAAAATATTTGAGTTGATTTTTATTGGCTCTGGCTTCAGTTGGATCAAAGATCAGATATTTTTCATTTAATAGCAGAAAATATGTAAAGCATCAAGGCAGTAACTGTGCTGCATGTTGATTTCATTACTTTGAAATGTTATAAAATTAATGGCAAAAGAAGGAAAACAAGATTTCAATTTACTCGATGAACAGACTACGGATCATGTTGTTACTATACAATCAAGAAAATCCAAGGCTTTCTTTTTGAACCTGGAGCTATGCAGAATGCAACTGCAACGGAACCAGAAATCAAGAAGGGAAAATTGATGATCAAAAGCTGATTCAAGATACTCAAGTTTAACCAAGAGGAATGACCGTCAGAAAGACGATATAAAGTATAAGATTGATGAAAACACTAGTAGCCCGATCACTAGCCTGTGATCAGCCGAAGTTTTCTGTAGTCCCATATAAAGGTAATGTTGAAGGTAGACATTTGAACTCAAGAATTGATAGCGCAGAATCTGAAACTTGTTTCCTTATTAGAGGGCAAAGTGTGATGGGTGACGAACAGAGCACAGCAGACATCAGAAGTAGATGAGGTTTTTCTGATGGTTTTTTCATCGACAAATAAGAAAATTTGAAATACGTAACGAATCATTTCATGGCAGAACCAAGTATTGGTGTTCTGGAAATTATCAACAGGTGGAGACATATGCAACCAGAAAAAGCTCCAATCCTATATTAGTGGTCAAACTCAGAATTTTCATTATTTATGTAAGAGCTGAAAAAATCATATGCTTGGTTAAAGATTTAACTATCCCGAACATATATTTATAAAACAATAAGAAAGTTAATATTAGACGTTTAAAATAAACCTACAGAGCCTTAAAGCTTCAGAAATTTCTTGCAGGTTTTGCTATTCCCAACAAGGTCAATCTAACAAGTTCAAATGCATGCTTCATTTTTCATTAAGACTGATGATTAATGAACTTTTAATACAAAAAGAAAACTATCATTATAAGTGGATTCGGTAATGTTGCTCAATTTCGATTGCAAAGTACAGTTTTTCCCAATAACATGTTTGAGAGTTCCACTCCAAATAAAGAAATACACAACTTGTTTTTCTATCTCATTAAAAGTTATCATAGAATTTCTAACCCCAAGTTGAGATGCAGACAAGCAATTACAGCTCAGACTTGATATAAGCTCTTCCACGGAGTTCCTAAATTTGTCAATCAGTTCCCTGACATTCAATAACAAAACAACTCATTTGCCATGCAAATATCATATTTTTAAGTGCAAGCAAAAGACCAAGACAAGCATTACACACCTCCGTTGATTCAATAGTTGCTCACTTTCTTCCAGCTTTCGCTTCTGCCCCTCAACATTCTACATTCGATAATAAAATTTCCCCAGATCACGAGAAGGAACTTTAACCCACTGAAAGAAAGTGCTAATTACATGACAATAAAGGCAAATGCTCATAACAGATGCGAAAAAATCCAATCTTGAAACTGTATCTCTCTGCAAAATGCCCTTTATATCCAAGCCCTATACAAGGTTTTGCAAGCTTTTGTCCCCAAAATGGGACATCTTTTGCAGTAGCCCATATGCATCTTGTGTGGAACTCAAAATGTCTATCATTTCGTGACAAGAGCATCGAAAAATTTTCATCTTTATACATATTATTGTGATTCACTTAAACTATACAAATCAAATGTACCCGAGCTCAACATTATGAATGCTACCTTGACTCTTAATGCACATACAAAACATTTAATCGAAAACAGCAACCTGATAATAACCAATAAACCTATCAGGACATTAAATTACACAATTGTGTCAAAAAAATTAGAAAAAAAATGAAGTGGCGTTGATAGATATTACCATAGCCTTAGTATTCAATGATCCTGATATTGAATTTAACAGCTGCTGACACTTCTCAAAGTGATTGTTCAGTTCATTAACCTTCCAAAACCAATTTTTTTTTAAATCACTAAAAATAGAAAAATAAACTATCACAGTAAAACTTAAACTGTAAAATAATAATAAATAAATAAAATACCAAAGCATCAGAGTGCTGGTCCCGGGATCCATTTTCAATAGCATCCGCCAAATTCTCGACTAACTGCACAATAATAAATAAACCCAGAAAAAAATTAACAAAAAGAACACAAATTTAACAAAATAATCACAAAAAATACACACTAACACACACACACACACACGTGTAAGAGGTGGAAGTGGGAAGCGAGTGATTGGTGATGTTGGGTCTGCTGCGGCTGCTGTTGTTGTTGTTGAAGTGTACAAGGTTGTTGTTTTTGTTGAATCTGCAGCTGGTTGAAACTGTTGTTGTTGATGTTGTGGGGAGAGGAATAGATTGTCTTCATTTGATTGTGCAGGAGAGTTGCTGTGTGTCAGCATGGTTGGGATCATGCTCCAGGATCCGGACCCGGAAAACGGATCCATTGTTTCCGATCGCCGGCTGAGGAGAATTTTGGGTAAACGGGAAGTTGAATGTAGAGAGATCTTTGCTAAACAAAGAGACGAATCCAACGACGTCGTTCTTGCTTGGGTAGAAAATGTATTATAATGGGTTAATAATATATGGGTCCCTATATTTTTATACTTTCACAAATAAAATATATAATTTGTTTAATTATATAAAATATCCATAATCCATATAAGTATTCTCTTACACTGTATTTAAATTTTTTTATTGGCTAAAACATTGTAAAATGATTTTTTAAAAGAAAGTTTATTAAACTACTTTCACTAAGGTGCTAAATATAGGGGGGAATATAGTTTTGTTCGGTCCAGTTCAAGTTGAATTTCAAATAGAATTCAAAATTAGTAATTTTGATTTGATTCAAACAAAATCGAATGAACTATGAAGGATAAATTAAACCGATAATTATGTTAGTTTAATTTAGTTTAGTTTTATATTAATTAAATGTAAATAAATTATAATTTATTAATAAAATATAAAATATAAAATATTATTTCTATTCAATTTTTGTTTAATTTTTAAAAATCAAAACAGAACCAAAATATTTCCAAACCGAATCAAACATCATTGAGTTTGGTTCTATTCACACCTAACCAAATGTTTGCTATCATTTCATAATTTGGTTAGTGGTACGGACCTATTTAACATAAACAAAAAAATTATATTTTTTTGATAGATTATACAAAATTAAGGATCTAGATGATAAAATCTAATAAGCGCCATAATTCTGTTGAATACCGTTTCCCAACCAACGGTGATGATCTCTTCTATCAAACAGTGGCATCTTTTGTTCACAAACAGAATCATCACATTCTTAAACGTTGTCGTTTTCTCTTCGACACAGTGTTCCTCATTTGTCTCTCTTCAGACAACAGCCATTGACAAACCTCATTTTTAGTTCCGCGGAAGAAGCTTAAACGGTGAGCCACGATTAAAAATTTCTTTTTTTTTTTTTACTTTCCCAATTACAGTTTCAGCAAAAACTAGTATCAGAACTTCTGGATTAGGTTCGGTTTCTTCTCTCCTTTCTTATCACTGACATTTATTTTTGTTTAATGTTTTTGTGAGTAGTTTATTGATACAAGTTGGTGGGTTTCTCTTGGCTTGACTGTTTGTTGATTAAAAACATTTCATTTCAAGATCAGGAAGGGAAAAACTAAGAGAAAGAAGGAAAAAGACTGCTTTTTGGATGCAAATAAAAGTAAATTTTCATGAGAAAATTGATTTAATGAAATTTTGTTTGGACCCAGAATTTGTTTTGGGCTAAATTTCATGTTTTGATTGAGATATTGTGATAGTAAGAATATGTAATCGTGAATGTTAAAGGAATAGGAAATCGCTTTATGATATCTTTTAACCAAATAGAAATGGTGGAGGAGAATGGATATTTTGATCGAAGGGAGCAAAACGTGTAGGAATATAGTGTATAATATGTTGCCATGCTAAGAATTTCTTTCGCTAATGTTAAAAGGATACCAACTGGAGGCTGAAAAACTTGGGAAGTGTTTGATTAGCATTTTAAAGTACTACTTTTGCTTGCATTTTGGGAACAACTCGTGGAAATTTTGCTTTCAAAAGTAATATTAGTACTTTCAAAATGTTGATTGAATGAAGCGTTATAGGAGATAGCTTTGCTTTTAAAGTCAGATTTGTTCGTTGCTTGCCAGATACAGATACAGATGCGTTGCATTGCATATGTATGGTGGAGTTTACATGTAAAGGTTATTCTATGCAATGTTTCTTATGTTTATTGATGATTACCGGTTAGGATTATGTAAAGCTTGTTTGGTATTAAGGGGTCACTTGTACTGCTTGATAGAATTTCGTTTCATCTGGGGCTCCTGGCTGTATATTTTTCAAAAAGTTTTAGGCCTTAAGAAAGCTGATTATTATATAGCTAATAATTTTGTATCTGAGTGAACCCTACACGGTTGAGGATCAGTTCATGTTGATGGGAGAACTTTCAAGAATGTTCTCATGGAATGATATTTACAAGTAGGAATATGTGCCAAATCCCCCGCTTTTTTCGTACATGGATTCTCTTCTTGAGCAGCAAAAATTTAGTCGTCTTTATCATTTGCACCCTTCCAATAATTTTGTGTATCATCATCTTTCAAGGAAGTTTTGTTGTTTTTATGAGGTAACGCTCAAGTTCAAAAAAAAAAAAAAAAAAGGAATTGCATTCACATAAAAAAGATAGAAATGGAGATGCATTAACATGGTGAACCTTTTTCCTTTTTCGGTTTTTTCTCCCTTGAAATTATGTTGCAAAATAGCCTCAATGAGTATTGGCTTCCCATTTTTGTGGATATTGCGCAGATGCTTTCGTGGGCACACACTCTTATTGTATTACTGTCTAAATTTCGATTATTATTTGGTTTGGAACTGATATTCTGTGAAACGTTTATTGCATTGGATATTGCAGGTATAAAATGGCAGTAAAACCAACAGTTGCCTTGAGGGCTGTATTGGTAGGTGGGATCGCAGTCTTTGCTAAAGTAGCTGGTGCAATGAAGGCAGCAGGTGGTGCGAAACTTGGGGCAGCAGCGGCAGCCATGTCAATGGCAGCTGCAGCAATGACGCAAACAAAACAGGATCAAAACGATGATTCTAAGCAGCCTTCAAAATGATCTGTTTTTCATTTCCCCTTTCTAGTTTAGTTGATGTTTGTAGTCAATACTCTTTGTACCATAGTCGGCAGTTCTCCGGTGAGCACATCAGAATCAGATTAACCATAAATGAATGTTAAAACAACCTAAATAAAAGAAATGATTGTTTATTCTCATTTAATCTTATTATTTCAATCTTATGCTATCAAACTGGTTTTAATTTTTGTGCTGATTTTCCTAGTATGTTTGAGCCATGAATGTTTTGTGCTCATTCTGGCGCGAAATTATTAAATGATCTGCTCTCAATTCCCGTCTTCTTTAGGAACTTTTTCAAGAAGCACTTTCTAGGAGTCACATTAACAGCTTGAGTTTCTGGCCTGTTAATGGCTAAACATTTGTAGGCATAAGCACGAAACATGTTAATTGTCGTGGATACAAGATGGCAATCATAATAATGATTCATGTTACAGAAGTAAACAGAAAAAAGAGAAATATATTACACTAATAAACTCTGTATTGAAATATATATCCAATATAAAAACAAGTAGATTATACAAACTTTGTGCTTTTCTTGGCATTTCTACACCTCCCGACCTAACCATTGCCACTCCCAAGTATTGCCCTTTGCGCAGATATGTCCTCTGGAAAACAATTGCAATGATTGCTTGTGTCATAAACTACTCTCATATGGGCAAGATTTTCAGAGTTCTAACATAGCCGGAATGGAGGTAAATTCAACTTTTTCAATCTTATCAAGTATGGGACAAGGTACTCGGTATACATGGATGGTAAGAGTTAAAACTGATGCACATTTGATTTACTTGAACCACACGTGAAGTTTGGCTGATTGACAGAATGTACAACAAGCTTCGGGCTTGGAGATTCTAGCTCAAATATCACCTGCGAAGTGAGAATAGTATGTAAAAAAAAGTAAACAGTTGCGTAGGATTTATAAAAAAGAAAGAAATAAGGGATATTTAAGCATTCTGTACCACGACATTTTCCCCATGACGAAGGATTGGAGCTGGGACATAAAGGTTACATTGTGGTCCAAAAGACTGCAAAATGGCAGATTATAGATTCTCAGAGCAAAAGATGTAAGCCATTCATATCATTAAACCATACAAGAATGCTTCTTGTATTAGAAAAGAAAACCTTTACCGGCCAATATCTTCCTATGTTGAATTCATTGACAAATACAATCCCTTTACCCCAACCACTGAATGATAAGTATGTATCTTTAACTTGATTTACGTAGTCAATAAAAAAACGTCCGGCATAGAATGCAGGTTCTTTTGTAATGTTCTCTGCAGAAGGAAATCCAATACATCATTTATATCATCATGGTTGACACATGTTTGCAACATGAGATATAAGTGAGCACAGAGTCATGTTTGACCAAAGAACCAGAAGCGAAAGAGAAGATAATGCAATAAATATGCTAGACATCGTTCACCTATTATAAGGCTCTGAGGTTTGAAGACATACCAGACTTATGTTCTAATTTTTTGCGGGCTGATGCTTTAATCAGTCCAGAATATGCAATCTGAAGGATGGGACTGATTTTTGGCACCTCATTCAGGTTGTGAAAGGGAATAGAAACCATTTTCCAACTGTGCAGAACTTTCCCACCTAAATAAACTGAAGACAAGATGCCCTACAATCCATAAAAACCAGCTGTAAATTTATAGGATCTAATGACGTTGAACTATGACCTGATATATTTGAGAAAGAAACATTAAATTTCTACAACTGTACCTTCTCGTCATACAAGTATGGTCCATAATTTACACGACCCATGTTTTCAACCTGTAAGTGGAAATATGTTAATTGGAACAAAAAGAAATTGAATAGTCAATTATTCAATGAAAGAGAATGATACTAGTTACCAAAATAAATAAGCTGACGTTGGAGACACATCTAGAATTAGGGAGGCTAAGTGCTTGATTTGACCATCTTTCAATTGTCCCAACATATGTTGGCCTTCCACTTTTAACTTCAGATGGACAAGATATGAACACTTGTGCTCTGTCATGTACCTGCAAGCGCAGCACTTAAATTTTTTGTTAAATTTGTGTGAATGACACTAAATATTGATACTAATAATGAGAGGATAACGGCACACGATAACAAAGATAAACAACAAATTAGCCGGCTCAATTAAAAAATAAAGGATATCTGTACCTTAGGTATGTGCAGACTGCTTCCATAATCTTTTACAGCATATTCAGAAACATACAATACAAATCCAAACATCTGGACCAAAAAAAAATCCATATGTGGCAGTGATGGTATTCATAAATCTAGGATTATCATCAAAATGCTGAGAATGAACCTAGTAGCAAGATTATAGATGTTACGCACCTGACCCACAGTCTCCATTGAAATTGGGTTTTCAGATTCAACTACATTTGCAGAATCTATCATATTAAGTAAATCAAACAACAAAGCTGTTTTCTGTAAGCGAAGAGGTCCATATCCTGCCTTTTCATTATCAGGAGGAACTGAAGGAAGGGATGCTGCACTATATTTAGCTATGACCCTCCTAATTGCTGAACAGAAAACAATGTTAACAGAATCTTGTGGGAAAGCATTACTTGCGTGATAAAAGAACAAAGCCTATTAATACGACCAATTTAATTTTATATTAGTTTCAGTACTGACACCTTTCGAATTGCATATGGAAACTGACCTTGAGATTAAAATAATAATAAATGAATAACAAGTGGCATAATTAATGTTAGAACCAAGTAACTTAATTATAGTTTGGCCGTCTATTCACTAAGTTATCGCTACTCACGTGGCAAGTCAACACCCACATAATACTTATATTGGGTTTTTGTTCGACAATGATCACATCCATTGCATAATCTTTTATAACAAAAGGAGAAGTTCCGAAAACTAAATAACAGCTTCTTCCAACTACAGAGGAAACACAAACATAAAATTATACCTTTGAACTTTGTGTTGTCCACATCACCAGATTCCTTAATTGGTGCATCCTGGGATAACAAGGAATTAGACTATCAGTTTGGTGCATGCAACCAATTTAATTTTCTTGACAAGCAAATCAACATTGTCCTCACATAATCATAGGAAGTGAGATCTGGCTTGTAATCAGACTCATCTGTGCCACCAGTATTTGCTCCATTGTAAAATCCAAAGTTTGTCCCACCATGTGCCATCTAGAATTTAGAAAAGAACAGATTCAGAGCATCACCATACAAACAATATCTTGATAGCAGCAAAAATTGGATGTTAATAGTACATACATAAAGCACAGCAGAACCATTTTGTGACAAAATTTTTTCTAGATAAGTTGCTGTAAAATCAGCATCAGTGTTTGCAATCTTTTCTCCCCAGTGTGTAAGCCAACCTGTATAAAATTCCCTGAAATAACAAGCATTATGAGCAACAAGACATTGATCAGCCTACAAGAATTACAAGACACTTACGAAGAAAGTGGTGGTGATTTTCCTGGGGCATTATACTTCTTTTGCAACTTAAATATAGGCCACGGTTCCTCACCCGTAGAGAAGTCAACAGCTACAAATCACAAATACTGATTGGGTTATAGGCAAAAAATGTTATTGAGCAACAAGACATTATTTACATTACTCCTGTGCAAAGAAGAACGTATATGTATAAATTATTTTTTAAAAAAAATTTCTAGAAAAGACATGCTATAATTGCAATTCCTCTGTTTTAAAGAGTACCCATCTCCTTCATGATCATAAGTACGAAATTACAATGCATTACGCTCAACTTACCTGAAAAGACAGTATCTCTGCTGATGGTTCCTTTCTCAAGAGTTTCCCTAGTTCCTCCATCTGTAGTATACCTGAAAACAATTAAAATCAAGTCAAGGAAAGGGTAGATAATCAGAAAACATGACAACATATAATTTAGCTAACTTTGTGGCTGTGAGTAGAGCAGCCAAAAAGAAAGTGTTATGTAGTCAAACCCAGTTACTTGGGAATAAGGCTAACTTTCAAATCAAAATAATAACCCTAACAATAATACCAGAAAAAATTGGAATGAGGAACCAAAAACTTCTTACAAAATTATATCTTCCCCGAGGTGTGCTCTGGCCAATGTTACAAGATGATGAAGATAGGCTTTATCATCTCCATATGAACCAAATTCATTTTCAATCTGTAAAAATAATATCAATTCACATCAATACCTGAAGCTAGAGAATTTGATGCTGAACTTATCATATAAACACATTGTTTGGTAGAAGGAAAGTTAGGAAGAAGAAGCGGGGAAGTAAACAGAATGGAGGAATGACAATGCTACTTTTGTTCGCAAAGAAATGAGACAGGACAGGAAATCTGGAGGAATTATTTTTTTCCCTGAGGCCCAGTGTAACAACAATAGTTTTCTTTAACCCTTAAGAAGGATATGTCTTTTACATTAACAACTGTGGCTCTGATCTAACTTTTTTTCCGCATTTTCTCTATTGCAATTCATGGTCGGACAGCTAAGAAATAAGTAATCTCCGTGTACCTGAATCATTATGATTGGACCTCCATTGTCATAAAGAAGAGGAGCTATTTTTGGAAGTAGGACTCCCCACCATCTTTCAACCTACAGCATTTTTTATTATTCATATAAGCACATTAAGGTACTTCAAGGAGGATTGA
>JAXCLQ010038480.1:3585-18288 GCA_035584115.1 Cedrela odorata | reverse complement strand
TTTTGAATTTTGAATTTTGAATTTTAAAAATACTAATTGACATCGTTTTAATGTTGATGTTAAAAAAATTATTTTTTATTTTATTCTTAAATATACATAATTATTCTTAATATAGAAAAAAGTAAGTCAAAACATTAAAATAATTTAATTAAGTTGTATTTCAAATTAATTATGTATTTTTTTATGGAATTGTTGTTAACAATTTTATTTTTTGTTGTATGTACATAATATTTTATGTAAGTGATTTATTTTATTTTGAATAAATGCTGAAAATTTATAATTTTAATGCTAAAAATTTCACTAAAAATTCGTTGATATCCATGCAGGTTTAGTAAATGTTAAATACATGTTTAAGCAGATTTGATAATAAAATGTCAAACTCGCTACGTGTTTGATGTGAATTTGGTATTGAATTTTTTTAACGGATGCAGATGTGGGTTTGGAGGTATCTGTCCCAAACTCGATTCGCTGTTATCCTTAAGTGATATCACTAGTAGAATTATCTAATTCATAAAATCGAGTATCTTTATCAACATCACCTATATTGGCAAACTCATTTTCTAAAAAATTGACTTCTCTAGGTTTTAATTTAGTTACTTAACTATTCATATATTCACCAATAAATACGTATCCTTTAGAATGCTCAGAATATCTTATAAAGATACATATTTTTTTCTTGCACCTAACTTCCCATGTTTATGAGACTGATCATAAATATAGATTGTAGGTCGCATGTGATTTAGTTTGATTTTTCTACTTGTCCATAATTCATATGGAGTAAAAGTAATTAATTTGGAAGGAACTCGATTAAGTATATAAGTGACGGTTAATAGAGCATCTCCCCAGTA
Organism: Cedrela odorata; assembly: GCA_035584115.1. Taxonomy (NCBI): domain Eukaryota; kingdom Viridiplantae; phylum Streptophyta; class Magnoliopsida; order Sapindales; family Meliaceae; genus Cedrela; species Cedrela odorata. The sequence goes on along the minus strand of JAXCLQ010038480.1, from coordinate 17,440 downwards.
CGATACCAATAGATTGGCTTGTGTCATCATTGACTTAACCATTTTGAGTATTGTTCTATTTCTTTTTTCCGCCACACCATTTTGTTGTGAAGTTCTAAGAATTGTCAATTGTCGTTCTATACCTTTCTCGTTATACAATTCCTTAAACTAGTTAAAAAGATATTCACATTCACGATATGTTCATAAATTTTTAATTCTTTTGTCTAATTGATTTTACACTAAATTCAAATATAATTTGAAGCAATTTAATGCCTTCGATTTTTGTGGGATCAAATAAACATGACCATAACGTGTAAAGTCATCAATGAATGTAATAAATTTTAAGGCTTTATGTCTAGCCTTTACACATATTGAACCATAGATGTTAAAATGAATTAATTGCAATGGATTTTCGACTCTAGTTCATTTACCAAGTGATTTTCCTAGTTGTTTTTCTAGCTAAACAATTCTCACATACATGCATTTCAATTTTAGATAATGAGCCTAATAAGCCTAGCTTTGCTAATCTACTCATTCTTTCTTGTTTTATATTGCCTAGTCTAGCATGCTAAGTATTGACATTTACATTATCAGATCTAACAGAATTGATCAAGGAAAAAAATTATCATCATAATTAAACCATTTATATCAGTATCTAATACAATGAAACCATCATGTAAATATCCAGTGTCAATTAAAATAGAGTAAAACATAATATCTATAGAAATATCATGAAAATTTAGTGAGTAGCTTAGTTTTAGAATGACGGTTATAGAGACCAAGTTTCGTTGAATACTCGGTGCATATTAAACATCATGAAGGAGAAATGTTCGGCCACCATGCAAAGTCAATTTGCAAGTGCCTATTTCTTTGACATTAACTATGAAGTTGTCTTTCACATATATCCATTTTGATCCTTGGCTTATTTGACGATGCTCTACATATACCTCTCGATCCCTAGCTATGTGGTTGGTTGCTCTAGAGTCTACAGTTCACAATGGACGAGATTCAGTAAGAAAAATAGAGTTAGAGACATAAACATAATTTAAATGTGTGGAGACCTTTTTCGGATCAGTGCATCCACCAACAAATTGATTCATCCTTCCATAATTGTAACATTTCAACTTGGTTTTGTCCCTCTTTTTACCAGCATGATTGCCTTTTAGCATTTCTCTGTTGAGGTATTCTATTTCTTTTCCTTCTGAAAGAACTTTTTGCCTCATTTCCTTTTAAAGCCATATGCTTTGTGGAAGCTGGATTTAGCCACATAGGCTTAGCTAGAAGATTAGATGTCTTAAAACGCCAATCTTCCAACTCAACATTTCATTGAGCGTGATCAGAAGTTTTGATACTGTCATTGTGTGTTATGTTAACTTTCATATGCTCTCAGCTATCAAGAAGAGATAAAATCACAACCTGAAATTGTTGCTCATTAGTTAGAATATGTCATGCATTTTTTTTGTTCACGAATCATGTTTAACATTTTCCTCAAATGCTTTCTTATTTTATGATTTGAGCGCTTTTTGTATGTGTCAAACTTGATAGTGAGTCACCTAAGTTTAATAGTTGAAGTACCACTAAACTTCTCTTTCAAAGCAAGCCATAACTCTTGAGCCAATAGGTACACCTCAAACTCACACACAAGATCGTTACTTAAACTACTTAGTAATGTGATGCAAGCAATTTTATTTTTCTTAATATATGCTCTATAAGGCTCTCGATCCCTTATATGTTGAGCAGTGTTACTCTGTGGTGGCTTAACTATAGTGTTAGTTTGAGCTTCGTTAGCTTTTTACTCTTTCAAGACATACTGAATTTTTCGGTGCCAGATATCATAGTTATCTTCACCATTTAGTTTCTCACCCTTGTTTAACTTGGCTACAACATTTTTTGATGTAGAAGTCATTTCTTCGTAAAGAAAAAAATACAAACATTATCATATATTTCATATACCAATATTCATTTTGCAACAACAAACTCAAACATATAATAAAATAAAAAAGAAGGAATATACTCAAAAGGTTGTCAAGGCTACTAATCATCGTCCATTTTCAAATATTTTTTTTGTTATATAATTGGTTGTTTGTGCAAAATAAAAATTTTAGTTCTAATTGTTAAATCAAAACTTCCACTATTTTAGCGTAATACAAAATGTGCGTAAATAAAGTACAATGACTATTTCATTCATAAAATTAAAATAATTAAATAAATATATAACAAAATACAATACAATATGATATATTTCAATCTCTTTTGAAATAAGGAACATTGTTTATGGTTCTTTCTTCTTTTTAATAATTAGTCTCATTCCAACAATCAAGCACATGTTTTTCTTTTATAAGTCTATCGACAACTGCTTTTCTAACCTATAGCCTTGTTCAAGTGCATGACTTATGTGTCATGCACCACGTAGATTTGGACACAAGCTCAGGGCAACAAATCACCTTATGTTTGACAAATGATGATATTTATATAGTAATTATATCTAAAAAACAATGGTTGCATATGATTTTATAACCCTCACTCTAATCTTAATCTTCAAATCAGATTGTACATATTTAAATTCTAGAGGGATCATTTTAACTAAAATGGGTGCTGATTCAAACTAAAGACGATCGTCAAATTGAACTATTGGGCATATAATTTTAAAACAATCTTAAAAAATCTAAAATTTTTTCTTTACTAATGAGCTTTTGTCATAAAAGAAAACACTTTATAATCATCATATAGTGTAATATTTCTTCCTAGTGTAGTGTTCTAATTTTGCACACCATCTACACAAAGTAGAATAATATGTGATTATATTATTTTGGCCAGAATACCAAACAAATAATAATAAAAAAATTGGCATTAGAGCTATAAAACCTCCTACTAAGACCAAACATTTATTAGCATGCTCACATGATAAAAAAATAATTTTCTTAAGGTGCTAAAATTTGGCCTTAGTTTTGATTTTTCGTAAATAACATTTCAATTTGAAGTTTAGAACAATAACTTTCTATTGACTCATCATTTGTTCAATTTGACGCATTAGAGATAAAGTTATAAATTACTTCAGGATTACTGAACCAACTAATCTAGTTATTTTGGTTTTCTTCACCAACTAAAGGTATCCTGGCCTAATAGATGAAGAGTTAGGCTTCTAATTCCCATTGCCTTGGGTTTGAGTTAAGGGTGTGCAACGGTTCCGATTCGACTTGGAACCACCAAGAACCGAATCAAAAAAATCAGTTTTAAACTGAAACTGATTCTTTTAGGGTAGATTCCGGTTCTAAAAATTGTGGAACTGGAATCGAACTGAAGAACCGGTTCGATTTAAAAATAAAAAAATATTTTTCAATTTAAATGAATTAAACCCCACCTCATATTCAAATACAAAATCTTAATCATTGAATTATATATATAAAGTTACAAAATTTATTAAATAGAGTATTCATTATTCGTTGAATTACATAGAAAATTATTTAACTTAATTTATCATATTATTTATATAATAATTTAATAAATAGTTGCTTCAGGTATAATTAACTCTTTTAGAAATAGTTGCTTAGAAAATGTAGATATATTTATTGTCAGAGTATTATTTTTAAGGAGTTCCTGATTTTTCATTTTTCTCTTCCACGAAATAATATCTTTTGAATCAATTGGTTTACTAAGTTTTTGGCGTGCAATAGACGATTCATTTTTTTTCTTTATAATTATATTATTCTTCAGGAACAATCACCTAGTCTAGTATATTGGCAAGTAATATATATGATTTGGTCATTATTGCAGTATCAGTTAATGCATTTGATAATTGATTAGCTATTTGCTAAATCTGCACTATTCTTCACTCTTATTTTTTAGATTAATTAGTGCGGGGATCGAAATGAGGATAGTAATTATTTTCTAAGAAAGTTTAGACCTTAATGAGGCATTTTTTTCCCTTAATGGTGAAAAATATGTTTAATTAAAATGACAATGTAAACTTTGTTATTTGAACACAGGGGTAAAATGGTCATTTAAGGATACTAAGTATCACACATGCATGATTCAAGATTTATTTGACACATTAACGAGGATTAGAAGAACTTAAGTTGACTTAACGAATGATTAATATGGATTTATACATACTTTTCAAAATCTGAAAAGGGACTAAATTGAAAGATTTTTTGGGACCAAATTGCAAGATTTTTAAATAGTAAAAAACGAGTTACTGTAGCGGTCAATGTAGCATCCGAAAACGGTCGACCGATAGTAATGATGTTGATAAATAGTACCAATTTGGTCGACCGAGTTAGAAAACGGTCAACCGACAGTAAGGTTGTTTGATGACACTGTTTACGCACTGTATACTGTAGCATACTGTTTATGGCACTATTCATCATAAAAATTCAGTTTTTTTTGAGATTTTTCAAGATTTTTAAGAGTATTTTGGACTTTTCACACTTTATCTATATATACCCAAGCCTAAATAGTATCTTGAAGCCTCTCTCATTTTAAAACAAGCCAAATTCTTTACTCTTTCTCTCTAAAACGCTTCTCTCACTTCTCTTTACAATTTTTCCAAATTCTTCCGATTCAATTTGAAATTTTCACCACCAAACGACTCCCCTTCACCTCCTCTTCAATTTGATACCGATATTGGGCTAGAAAACGCAAGAAACGATGAAGAAGAAAAATGGGTTTCGACTCAAATTTGAGATTTTTGCGTTTAAGCGACAAATTAAAGTTTTTACGGGTTTTAACAAATTACCAGTAAGTCAAATAACTCATTATAAGTATGATTTTAAGACTTGAAGCAAATTGTGGCTTAGGGTTTACTATTAATCTAGAAATTTAAGTTTAATTTTGTATAGGAAATGTAGAATGTTGATATATAAAGATAATTGAAGTATAGGATATAGAATATGCGTTGAATTGTCGTTGGAATAGTTATATTGATAATCGTCGAAAATGCGAATTTTGTTGAATTGTGGTAAAGGGTGAGTTACCATGATATATGCATATATATATATATATATGTATATATATACACGCGTTGAATGTTATCGAGAATAGGCGTGGTTGCCTTAGACGTAAAAGTAAGAATTTGAAATAATTATGGCCATAAGATTCCGTTATTGGGAATCGGATAAATAGTCTCGTTAGTAAAGCTTCGTAATGTGTATGTGTCAACTAAGGAGTCTTAGGCATGTTTTCCACGAAACATGTATCTAAAGCATTGTGCTTAAATTACATCGGAATCGTGAAGTTGATTATATACATGTGTGTGTAATATAGGCACCGAACACCCAAGAGAAGAACACACTAGGCTCAAGGAATAGTATTGAGAGTAAATAACCTCTTTGTTACTGTGAGTGGAACTATTTTCAACTTGTTTTCATGTTTTAATATGTTTTATAAAATTTACTATTTTGTGAACTAAGAAATAGATTTATTATTGTCTAAAGTGAATGAAAATGGCCTGTGTGATTTAAATGATACTTGACCAGGTTTGATATTGATAAAGCATGTTTATAACTGTTGAAATGAAATGTTTATTGATTTGAACTGCGAATGGCCAGGGGCCAAGTTTGACTTTGAAAATACATGCTTTATATTGACATTGAAAATGAAATGAATTGATTTTGAAAATATATATATATATATATATATGCTTGTGGCATTGTAATGGTGATGGCCGGGAGGGCTAAGTATGTATGAGACTGTAGTTATAGGGTAGTAGCCTAGGGACGAACCTATGGGAGGTCGCCTAGGTGAGTGCGCCGCAGATGAGACAGTTATATGGCTGGATATGATGATATGGAGTTACTCACCTACGGGATTATCGAGGACAGTCATGAGTATCACTACATGACTACTCGAGGCGAACGTCAATGGTGGGCCAATTTTTAAAAGACAGCATGCATTATTTATATTAAAAATGAAATGGTTTTATTAAAATGAGCATTGCTTTCAGTGCATAAAGCCCACTGATGGTCTCGGGATTACCACGGCCAAGGTATTCACCGAGAACAGCAGTCAGCCCAGTGATTTGATTAACCGACCATGTTTTTATCAACATAGAATTGTTTTATATGTATTAACAATAATTTTATTAAACTGTATTTTTGTCCACTCACGGAGTATATCCCTATATACTCATCCCCCTCACCTCCTAGTTTTCAAGAGATCGAGATTAAGAAGTGCAATGCGCAGGTGGTTGTGATTAATAAAGGGTGTAACGCCCTCAGGTACAGTTGATACTCTTGACTCACAGACTTAGACAGATTAGTTCATTGGGTATCTTTTATAAAACTGTTTTATGTATGTATATATTTATAAGTTGAAAGGATGAAATTTTGATGAGTATTTTATATATATCTTAAAATTTAATATGTATTCATTGGGATGATTTAGAAACTGTCTTAGAGAGACATATTTATGTGAATATGTTTATGAACTTGTTTTTTTTAGATGCATGTAAATGAGTATATAGGGTGCAGGTACCCAAGCAGCCTTACAGGCCTGAAGGACATGTTCAGGGATAAGAATGTGTCTCGAGGGTCTGTGACGGTTGTCATAAGTGGACCCCACGGGCGGGGCGTGACAGACAATTTACAAAATATGCTGTAAATAAATCACCAATTAGGAGCTCAAGATATTTGATAATAGAAAGTGAGTTAAAACCAGTCATAAGTACGTGAATGAGAAAAAATAGGTTAATGGCCAAGTATAAGTTGCTATAGAGAGTATTGATGATAGACAATATCTCTAAGTAGAATGCAAAATAGTATATCCTCGTGCAAAAATTGGTAATAAAGTGCGTAATAGTAAAATTCGAACAATTACATGGAGAATAAGTGATTTAGCTAATCTATTTTATATATAGACATGTAGAGCATGATACTCAATATAAATCTCTATTGATGTATAATAGTCATTAAATGTCTTAAAAGTAAATTCACTAGCATTATTTAGACGTATAATTAGAAAATTGTACTCTTAATTTGATAAATTGTTCAAGTAATTTAACAAATGCAACATTACGAGTAAGTAATAAATAAATATGTGACCAATGAACTTATGCATAAATTAAAACCATAAAATAGCAAAATGATCCACCAGGTGAGTGAATAGGTCCACAAATGTCTTCTTGAATTTTCTGTAACAATGATAGATACTCAAAACCAATTTTAATAAGGGAAAGTTTAAATATTAGTTTTCCTTGTGAGTAAGCGGTGCAAATATTCTCATTGAACAATAAAATCTTTTGATTTTTTAATTGGTGTTCTTGAGAATTCTCAATGATTTTACTTATCATTGTAGATCATAAGTAATAAAGATGATCATTTCATAACATAAACATTTTTGGATTAATGAAATTTTGGTTCATTACTGTGTAACACTTACTTGCATTTATGGTTATATAATACAACTAAGATGATAGAATTGAAAGATTTTCTAATATGCAGTTTTTGCTTGAGACATTATAAGTAATGTAGATATGTTCTACATCATTCTCATTTTAAGTCTCTACATGACATCTATTTATGTGAATATCCTTAAAATCGAGCACATTTCTTATAAATTTGACTAAATATAATGTACTGTGAATGCATAATTTAGTTTCACTTGCTAACAATTTGTGAGCTCCTAAAAATATTTCTGATATAAAAAAATGATGTGTATAATTGCACTATCAGCTAAGTATATATCTCAAATTTTCTTTTTCAAGAGAGACAATCCATTTTTATTCATATCCTTTGATAGAAGAACTTCATATTATTTATTAATAAAATATAAAATATAAAATAAATTTGACATGATGATAAAAAAAGTTAAGATAAATAATATATATATATATATATAAAAGATAATAGTTATTGTAATTGTGATCAACTATCTTTTATCTTTTACTTGATTAAAGATATCATGATATATTAGATCTTCATTATCAATAAAATTTGTCTCACCGTTCTTTTCCTTCACTTTAATCAATCTTCTAATAAAATTAAATAATATGCTTAATATCATATTAAAGAACATTTCAGGTATTATAATTTATGCAAATCTCTTGTAGAGTGATAAGAACAAAAATAATTAAATGATTAAAAGATAAAGATAAAAATATCTTAATTAATTATTAAGACAAAAAAGGAAGATATAAGATTTAAAAATAGAAGACATTAATGACTCTAATTAATACAATATTTATTTCATTTAATCTCTAACCTTTAAGAGATTGTTAATTTAAAGGTTGAAAATTGACGTAAAAACTTGAGTAATTTTAGAGAACTACTGATTCTAATATATATTGTTTTGTGAACATGTTTATTTTTTATTTTGTCATTGAGAAGACTTCTGACCACTGCATTAGCAATAATTTGTCTTTGCACCATTTTAAAAATATTTATTTTATATTCACTTGAATCTATGCTTACAAAATTATTATGACACTATCACATTAGAAGTATAAAAGTAGTGAATTTATTCTCTAGCATATTCTCTTCAAAATCTTATTCTTCAAACAATTTTAGTAGCGTAGTATTGATAAATTAGGTTGAGTTATATTCAACAATAATTTTGCAATCTTACAACCTTTTGGAGTATTTTATATTGTTACTCTTAATAAAATATATTTCTTCGATGGTAATAATCAATCTCAAATTAACACAAGAAGAAAAAAATCACCACTTTCAATTTTTTGCCCTACAAAAATATTTGTTTTTTCTTTTTAAATGGTGTCTTCTAAGCCTGTGACATTGATATTACGTTTTAAAATATGAAGACCATGAAAGGATAGTGTAAATATAGAAATATACTTAGAACTCCAGGTACATGATATTTGTAGATTTAGAACTTCAGGTTCTAATATAGTAATTAATATTCAAAACTTTAAGTTTCGAAAATACAAATATATTCAAAACTTCTAGTTCACATATGAATTGTAAAATTAGAACTTTTCAAACTTTTCAAGTTCTAATTTAAGAATTAATATTTAGAATTTCAAGTTGTAACTTAGAAATTAATTTTAAAACTTCAAGTTTTGATTTTAAAAGTATTGTCAAAATTTCAAGTTCTAATTTAAAATTTCTAGACTTTATATTCTGATTTAAAAATTGCATATCAAAACTTCAGGTTTTTGCTAGAAATTATATTTCAAAACATCAGGTTTTGATTAATAAGAATGATTTTTATAATTTTAAGTTCTAACTATCTTTTTCTTTTGCAAACTTTAGGATGTAATAATAATATTTAGTAGTATCTATACATTTATAATAATGTAACTTGTAAGAATAAATATTAAAAATAAAAAGTTAAATTAATCGAGAAAATTATATCAAGATAAGGAAGATATATTTGATCTTTATTATCAATAGAATTTGTCTCACCATTCTTTTCCTTCACTTTAATCAATCTTCTAATAAAATTAAATAATATGCATAATATCATATTAAAGAACGTTTCAGGTATTATAATTTATACAAATATCTTGTAGAGTGATAAGAACAAAAATAATTAAATGATTAATAGATAAAAATAAAAATATCTTAACTAATTATTAAGAAAAAAAGGAAAGATAGAAGATTTAAAAATAGAAGACATTAATGACTCTAATTAATACAATATTTATTTCATTTAATCCTCTAACCTTTAAGAGATTGTTAATTTAAAGGTTGAAAATTGATGTCAAAACTTGCATAATTTTAGAGAACTGCTGATTCTAATATATATTATTTTGTGAGCATGTTTATTTTGTATTTTGTCATTGTGAAGATTTATGACCACTGCATTAGCAATAGTTTGTCTTTGTACCATTTTGAAAATCTTTATTTTATATTCTCTAGCACATTCTCTTCAAAATCTTATTCTTCAAACAATTTTAGCAGCGTAGTATTGGTAAATTAAGCTGAGTTATAGTCAATAATAAATTTGCATTCTTACAACCTTGTAGGGCATTTTATATTGTTACTCTTAATAAAATATATCTCTTCAGTGATAATAATTAATGTCAAATTAACACAAGAAGAAAAAAATCACCACTTTCAAGTTTTTACTCTACAGAGATATTTGTTTTTCCTTTTTAAATAGTGTCTTAGAAGCCCAAGACATTGATATTACGTTTTAACATCTGAAGACCATAAAAGATAGGGTAAATATATAAATATACTTAAAGCTTCATGTATATGATATTTGTAGATTTAGAACTGCAGGTTCTAATACAGTAGTTCATATTCAGAACTTTAAGTTCACGTATGATTTGTAAAATTAGAACTTCAAGTTCTAATTTAAGAATTAATATTTAGAATTTCAGGTTGTAACTTAAAAATTAATTTTAGAACTTTAAGTTTTGATTTTCAAAGTATTTTTAAAATTTCACGTTTTGATTTAAAATTTCTTGACTTCATATTTTGATTTAAAAACTGCATATCAAAACATTAGGTTCTTGCTAGAAATTATATTTCAAAACATCAGGTTTTGATTAATAAGATTGATTTTTATAATTTTAAGTTCTAACTATCTTTTTCTTTTGCAAACTTCAGGATGTAATATAACATTTAGCAGTATCTATACATTATAATAATATAAATTGTAAGAATAAATATTAAAAATAAAAACTTAAATTAATCAAGAAAATTATATCAACATTAATGCTAAAAATAAAATTCGACAAATAATAACACAAGCATATGTATTATGCTATTATTAATTTCTGATGTGAAAATTCAATTTAATAGCAACTACATAATATACTATTAAGAATAATTGTACCAATATAAATACATATAAAACATTATAACAATACAATAATAATATAACGTGAGAGTATTTAACAAAAAAAATAAGAAAATTAAATACTTCAATGTATCAAGATTGTGTTAATAATGTATTGTAAATAAATTATAGACTAAAATAAAAAAATTATTTAAACCACGAAAATAAAATTGTAATAAGGCAAAATAGTTTTTGATTTCATTAATTGGGCAATGATTGCCTTGGAATTGGATAGCATATATATATATATATATATATATAACAAAATCTTGGAGAAACTTAATTGTGAATTTTTGATATGGTATTGTTTAAAATAATAAAAGACAGTAAAAGTTAACCAATCACAATTTGTTTTTATTTATTGAATAGTTATATCATTAAAAATTGAGAAGAATAATTCAATATTTATATGGTCAAAGTTATTTTGTATGATAGAATGTAATGATCCGATTGAACAAAAACATATATATATTAGTTACTGTGGTGGGCAGATCTCGTTTACAATGTAGACAGACATTGTAAACAGCTTCGTAGTTTTTGTTACGCAAAATGCATCAAGTGCTGCTATGGAATTGATTTCCTCCATGTAATTTTCATCATCCACAATAAAATTTTGTTACAGCTAGGTATGACAAGTCGAAAGCATGATTCAATGGAAAAAATTGTTGTGCATAAAGCCAAGGAAAGAAATGCATTCAAAGTATGTAAACGTTAGGAAAATTAACAAAGAAAAATCGACATACAATTACATTACAATAACTAGGAAAGGAAGCTATGAAATGATTCCGGCCAATTAAAATGGTAGACAAAAGAAAACAAAAAAGCTTTAGTTTAAACATGGAAAAAACTGCTAGTCAGAAAGTCATAACACAACATCATAGACATCACAAATACATGAAAGAAAAACAATTTAATTGGCAAGACAACTGAATGCTAAACCTGTTCTTCAATCTCTTTCGTTTCTTCTACAAGGCAATATTTAGATTCATAAGAGTTCCATGTCTCTTTGCAGTGCAGCAACATGCGTAAAATCCACAGTAATTGCCACAGTAATCCTCCCAAAGCACCGATTTTCACCAAAACAATCCAATCTAGAAAACAGAAAAGATCAACCGCATCAACTTACTTTTGGCTCTTGAACACGAAATGATGGAAGATTGTTCAAACTAAGTTTATTCTTCACAAGTAAGTCTACCACTATGGAAAATATAGATGCATCCGGCTTTACATTTTTCTCCCTCATTTTGTGAAGAAGTTCAATTACTTTTGATTTCTGCTTATTTTGGATGAAACCGTGCATAAGAGTATTGAAAGTGATCACATCGGGGTATACACCCTCTTCTTCCGTAACAGATAACAAATCAGTTGCCTTTTCAATTTGTCCATCCTTACAAAGCCCATGGATCATGATGTTGTACGTTACAGCAGTAGGAAATAGACCTTCACGAGGCAATTCATTAAAAAGTTCCCAAGCAATTTCGAGTCTTCCCACTTTACATAATCCATCAATGAGGCAGTTCCAGGTCTCAATACTAAGTTCCTGCTTGCTATCTCTTACGGCGTTGAATAAATCCAACGCCTCCCAAACAAAACCATTCTTACAAAGCCCATAGACAAAAGTGGTATATGTAATTGAATCGGGAACAACATCATTAAGCTGCATCTCATCAAACAATTTCAGTGCATGTTCAGCCATACCTATTCGAAAAAGACCAACAAACAAGCTGTTATATATAACAACATCTGCCCTAGTTCCTTTAGAAAGCATTTTTCTATAAAGACTAATACCTTCCTCTACGTTTTTATTCTTGCAGTACCCATTTATCAAATTATTGTAACTAATAACATTAGGTCTGCACCCCTCACTCTCCATACAAAGAAATAGTGATATTACCTGATTTACATTTTCCATAGAGGAATTTATAAAGTAAGGTTCTGTCTTCGAATACTGTGTTTGTTGGAAACGAAGAAGAGAGGAGTTGATTTTTGGGATTTGAAGTTGTGGGTTTTGCAGAGTGAGTGTACGAACACCATAAATTAAATCTAAAACATGGTTTTGAAGTAAAATAAAAGGAACGATTAGAAAATCTGAAAGCCATTACAGAGTATTTGCAGGAAGCAAGGGATTGAAGGAGAAGAGGAATGGAATGTATGACCTTTACAGCAGCCTGCACTAGCATCTATCATGGGAAATACCTGTATTTTGTATTTTATGTATGGAAAATTACGACAATAAACTTATTTTACGATCTCTTTTTATATTTATAACCGCCTCTAAATCTTTCTTATCAAACAATCAATTTTATATAATTTAAATAATTTTACAATCACAATCACTTATCCCAACAAAATATAAAATAATAAATAAATATTAATTTAAATAATAAAAAATATTCTATTTTATTTATTTTACTTGAAATATACTATATTAATATATTATTTATTAAATATATATATATAATAAATAATAATTGATGAAATTAAATTTATTTATAATAAAATTTACATAAATTTGTAAATTTTTAAACATAAAAAAATTAAAAATTTTTAAAAATAAAATTGTGAATATTTTTTTTTAAAAAATAATGAATATTACCGTAGCACATTTAGAGTTAGGTAGTGAAAATAAAATTGTTTAAATTTTATAAAATTAATTTGTTTGGTAATAATAATTTAGGGTTGGTCATAAATACAAAGAAAGTTTAAAATATAATTATTTGACAATTTTTCCAATTATCTCTTGTTATTGATCAATTAAATAATAAATATTTATTTATGTATTTTTAACAGAGATAATTAAGAGGACTCACCTTTTGATAACCATTTTTCGAACTTTTCTATTTGATTTGAAGCGTATAAACTACAAATTTTGGTATAACTTAAGTGTATTCAATTTCAACATTAGTGACAAATTTCAACTTGTTAAATTTCAAAGAAATTTGTTTAAGTATGCACTGATAATTACATTGGAATTTAATAGCATAAGGATTAGATTGAAGAGTTTTAAAATTCAAGGGGTAAAAGTATAAAATTTTTATAAGTTAGAAAATAAGTGCAAGTAGGAAAAATATGAAGGCACGTTAAAATAATTATATTATGGCCCAATAATATTACTAAACTAAACTTAAATTTATAC
>JAXCLQ010038469.1:0-22918 GCA_035584115.1 Cedrela odorata | reverse complement strand
ACTTAAAATTGCTTGAAAATATAGTATATCATTTATTGTCAAAAATTAAATTAATTGAAACTCTTATATTAGTTTAAGAATATTATGACTTAAGAGAATAATAATAATAATGGATTTTAAGCCTCAATTGTTTACAAATTTTGTAAATTATTGCTTTAATCTTTTGAAATCACTGGCGGCAGGTGAAATTGGATGATGTTTTGATTGTGATACACAGAAATACAGACAAATGCTCACCACTTGATGGAAAAAAATTATTGGCTTTTGTGGGGCACCCCGCAATTATTTTGTCCTCAAAACCCCATGGTCCATACTCTCTTCCTTTTCCTTTATATACTAAATCCCACTGACCCTAACAGTTATACCAAAAACGTTCATAAATTAATCCTCCAATGTCAATGGCCACAGGCGAAGCAGAACAACCGTCTTGGCCGGAGCTGCTCGGCAGCAACAACTGGGATGGCCTGCTAGACCCACTTGATCTTTCTCTCCGCAAGCTAATTCTCCGCTGCGGCGACTTCATTCAGGCCACCTATGACGCCTTCAACAACGACCAGAACTCCAAGTATTGCGGCAGTAGCCGCTATGGCAAATCGGAGTTCTTCCAAAAAGTCATGCTTGAAAACGCATCGGATTATCAAGTGTTTTCATTTCTCTACGGGACTGCGCGCGTTAGTCTCCCTGAAGCTTTTTTGCTGCGCTCGATGTCTAGGGAATCCTGGGACCGTGAGTCTAACTGGATCGGCTATATTGCTGTCACCTCCGACGAGAGATCAAAAGTCCTCGGCCGCCGTGAAATCTATGTTGCGTGGCGGGGAACGACCAGAAACTATGAGTGGGTCAATGTTTTCGGCGCCAAACTGGAGTCTGCCGGATCCTTGTTGAACAAAAAAACTGTAGGAGATGAAGAGAAAAGCAGCAGTGACAGCGATGACGACGAGAAAGTGCCGAAAGTGATGCAGGGATGGCTAACCATTTACACTTCTGACAATCCCAATTCGTCTTTTACAAAACTGAGTGCCAGGACTCAACTCTCGACGAAGATTAAAGAGTTGAGAGAACGTTATGCAGATGAAAAACTGAGTATAATCTTTACAGGGCATAGTTTGGGTGCGAGTTTATCAATTTTGAGTGCTTTCGATCTGGCAGAAAATGGCGTCACTGATATTCCCGTTACAGCCATTATTTTTGGCAGTCCCCAAGTTGGAAATAAAGCTTTTAACGACATAATGAAAAGCCATCCAAACGTGAAAGTTTTGCATGTAAGGAACACGATCGATCTTATTACACACTATCCAGGGAAATTGTTGGGGTATCAAGATACAGGAACGGATCTTGTGATTGATACAAGGAAGTCGCCAAGCTTGAAGGAGTCGAAGAATCCAAGTGATTGGCATAATTTGCAGGCGATGTTGCATATAGTAGCGGGATGGAATGGAAAGAAGGGAGAGTTTGAGCTGAAGGTGAAGAGAAATTTGGCTATGGTGAACAAGTCTAGTGAATTCCTGAAGGATGAATTATTGGTTCCTGGCTCATGGTGGGTAGAGAAAAACAAAGGGATGGTGAGAGATGAAGACGGAGAGTGGGCTCTGGCTCCAGCAGCTGAAGAGGACCTCCCAGTCCCTGAATTTTAGCTACTTTGCTTTGCTTTTCTTGTGTTATTATTATTGGTTTTTTTCTCTGTTTGTGGTCCACTTTATCAGCATCCAATGGAGGTTTTCAGTTTTCTGCTCCATTCGTCGTTTTCAGAATCGTAGAACGTTTCCGTCTTATCGTACGAATGTTCTCGAGAGTCTTAGGTGTCATATAGTAATGAATGCTATGAAATATTATTACGTGGAGAGCGTACTGACCTATCAAAGACTCTTTCTGTCATGTAATATGTAGTAATCAAATTGGTGGTGAGAGATGGCCGGTAGCTCTTGGATTGTCGGATGCATGGAAATAAAATGAATCGAACTTTGTCCAGTAAATGAGGCGGAGATGACAATATGCATTAATCGGAGGAGTTTTGCCCATCGATTTGTAAATGACACTATGAAATGGATGGAGTTCACATCACCCCCAGCTAAATCTTATGAATTAGACCAATTTTACAATACTTAAAGCTATATCCTATCAATTATCCCAAATAATTTGAAATTGCAACAACCAAATATTTAATTCAATAATTATTATTTACTACCGTGGTACATTTTCTGTCTTCCGGATGACCAGAATTTGGCCCGACTCTGAAAAATTGCATTTTGCTACCGTGGTCCATTTTCATCGTCAAGCCACAACCTATTGTATATTCAAAATCGTACTGGATTAAGGCGCATTTTCTCCTTGTGGAGTAGCCAGAGTCCCTAGTCTCCGGCGAAGGGCGGTAAAATCTCTGTACTTCGCTGCAAATCAGACCTTTAAATCATCGTTGAGGTAAATACTTTTTAAGTCAAAAATTCAAACGGTTAAATTAGCATCAGCATCTCTTCTTTTGGTTGGTTCCATTTTGATGTAAGATGAACTTGTAATTGCTGAAAATTGTAATTTCTACGACTTGTTTTACTTGCTTCTTTTGCAGAAGGCCAGTGGCTCTAAACGTGGCTTTGGTTGATGTGACCAAATGCTGCATCGATTCTATTAAACAAGTAAGTTCGTGTTCTATTCTGAAATTTTCATTTTATGGCAGCATTCTCGGTAAGTGAATCAAATTGCTTGAGCTACAACATGATTTTCAATAGATAATGTGTATGTTTAACTGTTTGTATGGGTATGGTTGCCGAAAATATTACTGATTGGGCATGGCTGACTGTGTTATAATTGAGTTCATCACTTTACATTTGCTGAGTTTCAGCTGGTGTACAATATTGAATCTTTTGGTCGTAATATAGGTTGATAAGAGACTGCATCTTCATTGCCTGCTGTGTATGATTAGGCCTAGAATCCCATCTCTTTGTGGGTTTTCCTTGAGCTATAAGGTATTTCAATGTTAGGGCCTGTTTGATTTGTAACTTGGAAACCTTTTTTTATTTATTTTTTATTTTTTGAAAATATAGGTTTAAAATCTTAAAATAGCAAATAGTTGTTTGAGATTGCATCTAAATTATATATATAAAAAAAAAAAACTCGAGTTGTATCCTATTGGTAATTGTTTTCAAAGTGCAAACCAAACATGCCCTTAGTTTTTGCTTATTTAATTGCTATAATGTTATTTTTGAATAACAGGTACATTGCTCATGTTGACTAGACGTGCCATACTCTCAATGTTTTTCAGTTGTTCTCAAGATTCGTTTTCTTTTTTGTCTCTTTTAGATATCAGAGCACATTGAGGGTGCAATTCTTTACCTAGATTCTGGATGTACGGAGAGTTTCCATTTATTGGAGCATTTCCTGTCTTACTAGACCTTGGACTTGAAAATGGAAATATTTTCCCTTGGTGATCTTTCAATATTACTTGTTGACTGCACATTCGGTCTTCTTACTCCATGCTGTCATGGAGACTCGTTCGTTGATCGTGTGTTTTCATCTTTGACCCATAGGAAAAGAATTGCATCCTATATGCACATGAAAGGTGTACAACCCCAAGCCAAACTTGGATCTGTTATTGTACAACGCTCTCCTGTTGAAGTTCAGATACCACTTGCAAAAATTTTAAGTGAAGAGGGTTCCAAAATAGATGATTCTAGGCCTCAGAAGAACATTGAAGCTTTTCTACGTGGGTGGCATGCGTACAACACGTCTTCCAAAATTTTAGATTTGCCTGATCTCAGCAACATAGTATATAATGAAAAGTCTATTTCCTCTGAGATTCAGCTACTTAGTGGATTCTTTTTCTCCACTGAAAATTTTCATGGAACACCTTATATGGAAGCTTTACTGGACAGAAGAACAAAAGATGCATCTGTGTTGATAAAGAAGTGGCTTCAGGAAACACTACGCCGGGAAAATTTAATTGTTAATATGAGAGATCGTCTTGGCTCTGCTACAAAAGCAGAGCTGCAACCCATGATTTAAGCACTGGCCGAAAGCCAGTTATCTTTGGTAAGAAATAGAGGAATTATTCAGTTAGCTGCAGCTGCACTAGCCACCCTTGACGAATCACATAGTGCAAAATGGGATGCATTTATCAGTGCAGAGAAAATGTTGCATGTCAGTGCTGGAGATACAAGCCAGAGTCTTGCTGCTCAGATTGGTGATCTTATCAACAAGAGCCGTTTGGTTGGATCTCATGAGCAGAAAAATGGAAAAATGGAGCCATCATCAGGGTTACTCTCCTTTAAAGATGTTTTGTTCCTTTTGATTATTGGATAAATATTGGCAGGTGAAAATTTTCCAACATCTGGGTCCAGTGGCCCATTTTCATGGCAGGAAGAGCATTTTCTGAAAGAAGCTATTGTGGATGCAATATTTGAAAACTCATTAGAAGCAAAATTTAAGTTTCTCCATGGTCTAACAGAAGAGCTTGAGGCCAACATAAACAGAATCAAATCAGAGGAATCCAAAGAAGTATCTTCAAATAAATTAGAAATTGATGATTTTGATGATGATCAGTGGGGCAATGAAGAGGCTGATCATAATGAAAATAAAGATGAGTATGGACGGTGACATGCAGCTGAAGTTGGAGTTGCGTGATAGAGTGGATAACCTTTTCAAAGTCCTTCACAGGGTGTCTGGTCTGAAGAGAAGTATACCTTTAATAGAAGCAGCATTCAGTTCTGAAAGTAACTTCTATGGTGATTCTTATACAAATAAGGGATTACTGTATAAGCTTCTAACAAGAGTGTTGGGCAAAAATGATGTACCTGGGTTAGAGTACCATTCCTCTACAGTTGGGCGATTTTTCAAAAGTGGGTTTGGGAGACTTGGCCTTGGAAATGTAAGTTTTAGTCCCTTGTAAGTTTTAGAGGAATCTTGCTTGTGTAGTCCTAATATGCTGAACTTTCCTTTTAACTTGGCGGGTGAATCCCACTCTTGCTGACCAAAATGTCATTCTAATTTTTGTTATTGGGGGCATCAACGGTCTTGAGGTCTGACTTCGTTCAGCTCTTTCAGCTTATTTTATCCCTCTTTTCTTTCACAGTCTGCTAATGCTTAATTTCAAGGGTTCACATATTGTTTTATTTTCTCACAACAAGTTTCTAATTTGATTGTTTGAACTTGCGGGATGTTTCAGTACAACTATTCATTTGGCTTTTGCATTTGAAAAATGTTTCAGTTCTTTCTTCAGAATCATGACATTCTCTTGATATACTCCCAGGTTCGCGAAGCACTGGAGGCATTGTCCGAATGCGGAAGGCCTGATTTAGAGCTAATTCTTGGCGGAACAACTCTTCTAACCCCTGCTGACATGTTTGATTTACTATTGGGAGACTCTAGTTACCTTTGATTTGTTTAAAACATATATCTTCTTACATTCTCTTCATCTGGTACATATAGAAAGAAGATCAATCGTCAATGCTGTTTGCCCATATATCTTCAGTGTCTTCTATTGTATGCATGCAAACACTAGACATTCCATTTCTTTGAGATAATGGGCGTTACTTGTAATTATTAACAAAGTTACCCCCCTTGTCAAATAAGTTTTATATACAACTCAAAAACCAAAAAGTTAAAAATTCCGAAAAACCCCACATTTATTCCCTGGTTTCGCCGAGTGAAGAGTGAGTGATAGCCGAAGATAGTAATCAAAATGGCAGCTGTGAGGATTCTCCTCTCGCAAAGTCGCCGCCACTGCCTGATCAAACCCCATTCTTCTCCGCTCTTAGCCTTCAATAGATCTCTGTCCTCATCAATTCCTCCCCAAAAGGACGATTCGTCCATTCCCAAACAGCCCATTCAGATAGTATCCTACCCCTACAAACCAAAAGACGAATCAACTGCTCCCATTGAAAATGAAAAACAACGAGAACATGCACCACAATTAGAACCCAGAAGACCGCCGCGAGATTTTCCGAACCTGGAGGTTCGGACGGCTTGGACTCGGGAGGACATTCGGTATGTCAAGGATGCTCCGTCCATCTCTCCTGTGTCGTACCCGTCCCGTGTGGCTCCGCTACCCGAGGACAGAGTGGAAGTTGAAGGAGAGAGAGGCGGAGTGGGAAGTGATGTGAAGGGAACTGAGGAGACAGACAGAGAGAGGAAGAGAATTGAGGCGGATAATCTGTTGTTAAGTCAGCGGCTCAGAGCCGCCGAGGAGGATAAGATGGTGCCGTTTCCTTTGTTGATTAAGCCAGAGAGTGAGAAGAAGGAGAACAGGCCGGTTCTTGATTTGATGGACGCCATTAAGCAAGTCAAGGTCAGTGAGTGTACATGCGTCCTTCAGTTTCTTGAATTTGAATTTATTGATAGTTTGTAGCTGATTTTTAGTGATTGTTCAGGCCAATGCCAAGGCCAAGTTTGATGAAACTGTTGAAGCCCATGTACGATTGGCTATTCCTCCGCGCAAAACTGAGCTGGTATTTGCTCAATTCATCTCATGTTTTTCCCTAATCAAGATATTATACAAGTGCTATTCTTTTCAAAAAAAATTTTCATTTCTTACATGCTGTATTGTTAAATTGCAGATAGTTCGTGGTACTATGAATCTCCCTCATGGTGCTAAGAAGGTATTTCTAAAGCTTATGTTAGAATCTAGGGATGTTTATTTTAATAAGTTGTATGGTAGTTGGTTCTTTGATGATCATTATCTGTTTTCAGGCTGTCAGGGTGGCTTTCTTTGCTGAAGGAGCTGATGCAGATGAAGCTAGAGCTGCAGGAGCTGATATAGTTGGCGGTTTAGAACTTATTGAGGAAATTGCAAGTAATGAACCAATCTTTTGAATGTTATATGCCGATCAATTGTTGTTGTATTTGTTAGTTTTAAAAAGAAAATATATATCTAGATTCATTTATTGTGATACTGGCATCCTAGCCACTTTAGATCATCATTTTGGGATGAATACCACTTTTGGCATTCGTCTCTTGAACTTTTATGTTGATTATGATATCTTGCTCATAGAAGTTTATCCTGGAGGACAATGATTATTGCAGTGGCATGATTGAATCCTGATTAAATTGAATTTCATTATTTATATCTTGTCTTGGTTGAGGGAGTAGTCTTTGTCAACTAAGTTGTGAGTTTGCTCTGGAACTTTGATTTGCTTCTGTGCAGGCAGTGGCAAGATTGATGTTGAGAAATGCTACTCAACTCGTCAACTCATGCCTCGTCTTTTCAAGGTTTTTTAATTTGTTTGGTCTTGTAAATCGTGATTGATCTAATAAATGTTTGGTTAATTCCAGATTATATTTTTTTCCCCTACTTGTGCAGATATCAAAGATTCTTAATCATCATGGTTTGATGCCAAATCCTAAAGTAAGTATGTCATCTTTTATATCCTCATTTTACATGCAGTGACTTATAATGACCTCATAGACATTTGTACTAATATCTATAATACAGCAAGGTACAGTGACTAATGATGTTGCTAGGGCAGTACAAGAAGCAAAACAAGGTCATATTAAATTTAAAATGGACAACACATCTAATTTGCATGTGGGACTTGGAAAGGTACTTTCACCTTCCCATATAATTCTTTATCTTAACTGCAATAATATATGTACATGCCACTTTACACTAATCATGGTTACAATATCGGCTAAAGGTAAGTTTGAAGGAGGAGTTTCTGCGTGACAATGTTGGTGCATTTGTAAATGCTCTTCTGCTGGCAAAGCCTGCTGGCTTAAAGAAAAGTGAGTATGATGTTATATCCTCCAATTCATTGTTGAACTAAATGAATATAGGTCTATTCATTGTGATATTTTTAATAATTCATGGAAAAGCTGTTGGCCACTTTCCTTGGATTTGAGCTTCTTTATCATTCCGGTTCTTCTATAGATTTTGCCTATCAAAAAGGGAAAAAACCAAGAGCAAAACTTCAGTGAATAATGACATCTCATTGGATATGGAAATGAGTTGATATTGAGTAATTCTAAAGAGTTGTGCTTTGGCATTTGGTAAAGATTAATAAATTACTTAGTCATGTGTCTGGAAACATCTGATGAAGCATATTAAAGAAGTGATTTATAAGCTGTGGTTGGCATTTTAGACTATGAAACATTGTTAGAGTTAAAATAGAAAATAACTTATTAAATTGTCTTATTATTATTATGTCTAGTCTTATTAGGGTAGGATTTCTTATTAAAGTAGTATTTGTATTCCTAGTTTATTTTGGTTTCCCTTTTGCTCCTGTATAAGGACATACTCTATGTACTTATCATCATTCACTATTAATACAAGAGTTTACTTTCTCTTACAGTTATAAGTTTTAAGCACTCGGCTGTGTGTTTTCTTACTTACGTCTGAATTGTAAAGTCAGAAATAACATACATATTTTAGTCACTGCAATAATGCGCCTCTACCAATATATTGAAGCTGTTAGAGATGACAGTTCTTGTTGAACTTCAGGTCCTATTGGAATTTAGTCTTTGTTGATCAATGTTAGTTGTTTAATTGAATACAGTTGTGTTTGTGGTTTTACAATGTCAGAATCTTTTAGGTGACATGAAGCAGTATATTTGTGTGGAATAGTTTTCTTTCTCAACTAGGGAACTAAATTTGTTGCACTCAGTCTGTTACCATATGGCTGTAATTTTGACAATAACAAGTACTTCCCCTTATTTTTTCGCAGCTTCTAAATTTGCCGGCTATGTGAACTCCTTTTATATGTGTAGCACGGTAAGCTCATATACCTTGTTCAAGGTTAAACAACTTTGAAGCATTTTTACTATAACAGTATATAAAATAACTCAGGCATCCATTTCAAATGCATATTACAAAAGCGAATATAGAATAGAAAATATTTTCTTAGTTTCTTGTTTGTCTGAGGATTTCCTGGTCAAGCAGTGCATAGTCAACTTTCTTCTGCATTCTGTATTTATTGAAACAGAAAGATTATTTACAATAAAACACTAAGGTTTTGGAGTTTGGAATGTAAGATAATTTACAATAACTCAAGTACTTTTCGATACGTATTTACTTCAGAAAACAAAAAAGTGTCCGAGTTATTAAGGTGTGATGTCTTCTTTGACTCAATATTTATTTGTAATACATATATTGTTTGGAAAAGAAAAAGTAAAATATTTTGGCCTTTGTTTTAATATAAAATGTTTTAATGGTTTTCTTTAAGTTTTGTTTTGGTAAATGCCCTTCTCTTTTATATCCTTCGTGAAATCCGCCGTCGTTGCCACTGCACCAGTATACCATTGTTGTCACCACTACCATACCACCGCTACTATTACAACATAACCACCACCATCATTACCACCACTACCAAACAAGAACAACCACCATTCTCTTTTACTCCATTTATAAATCCATTCTCTCACCAAGACCAACAATAACATTAATGGACATGCTAGTTGGCAGAATTGTTCGCATGGCTGAATAACATCAGAGAATCTGTGTGGACAATGAATCTACACTGATGTAATTGATATTATCAACTAATTATTTTTTACCTGAAACTTGGCTCCATCTATCAATAATAGCCTCAGTTGTCAATACAAGGGTAATATATCTGTTGTCTGATATATAAAGAATGTGTTATGTATGGATAATAAAGAAATATATTATATATTTGTAGGATACACTAGTATGAGCTTTTGGGTTGCTTTTTGCTGATACCTGATATTACGCAAAATGGAAACTATGATGTTTAGTCATTCATAGAAACTCAAAGCCAAATATATTTGGAATGTATCCACATATTTAGAGCCTACTATAGTCTTATGCTTTTGTTGATTCATTTTTATTTCTGTACTAACCCATTTCATTGGTTACATTTGCAGATGGGTCCAGCATTCCCTGTTTCAATACAGTCATTATCTCGAGCTTTAGATCAGTACAACAAAGTGGCACGGTGAGTGGCATTAACATTAGCATAAAAGGGAAAAGTATCGGCAGTGCCTTTCCCACAGACCTAGATCCTGGTATACATCAAAGTAGTTTGGATTACAGCAAGGATCAGAATGTTTTGATTCTCTCTTTCACTTGCATTCTTTAGGTTTTGCATTTGGTAGTAATACTTTGCTTGAGACCCCTTTTTTGTTTTTGTTCTCTGTCCCTTTCCAATGCCCTGTAACTTCCATGTGGCATTTGGAGCCCTCTATAATTATTTCCTTTTAGAAAAATAATTGTATTTTAAAACACTCACTCGGATTGTTACTTCGAATTTTTCAACCAGAGAGTAAAGGAACTTTGAAGATGGCTGTTTGGATTTATTAATCTTTGTTGTGTCTCCTCCAAGGCAGAGAAAAGTTGGGAGGAATGTTATAACACAAGAACACAGTGAAACGTCACTCCGTTTTTGTCTGTATGGTTGAATTACTGAAATGGCCTAGATATGCTCACGTGAAAACCCGACTGTACCTTTTGATCATGGGAGATTGTGCTAGTTTTGTCTTGTTAGCATTGTCGTTAGTGGTTTACTGTTTCTTGTTGTGTCCCATCATACCTACCAAACGTGCTGTCCTATGAGGAGTTAACGCTTTGCATTTGTTCCCCTTTTGTTTCCCGCTATTACTTCGGATGCCAATCTTTGCCGATGTTCACTTTTATAATACAAACTATTAGTGATGATGAATGAAGAGCAAATATGTGTCCAATTTAGACACTTTAGATATAATAACAATGTGATGTAAACATACTCATATCATATTTAACCATATTTATTAATTAAGTTGAAACATAATTAACTTATATTATAATTTAAAACATTTAAATTGAGTTTGACCAAGTATGTATGTTTGCATTTTGTTTAAGATGAAGATAAAAAATAGACTTTTGGGTAAATTTTATACATACTACAAGTTTGATGATGATGAAGTCTGGTCTTATCTAAGCATACATGCTCTTTACATATTTGCCAATCCATGATACGAGTATTTGCGAGATTCAAAATATTTAATTTTACAAATTAACCCATGTTAATTTTTAATTATATTGATTTTCTTTTTATTTTTAAATGTATAGTAATAGAAGATTGAAAATAGTTCTATTTTTAAAGAAAATGTCTACACTTACAATGGATCTTAAATTTTCCCTTGACATTGAGTGGCCTTCGTATTAAGATTGAAAGAATTATTGATAATAACGAAAATATTTGAAATTACAGGTACTTGAGAGCAAAAACTGACTGCCACTTCAACTATTCTCCGCGCCATAAAACGGACACAAAGTACTGGAACGGTCCGAGACATACATGTCAAAGCTGAAACCACCTTCAACTTCAAACTCTCATTTCTCTCTCTCTTTCCTTCTTCTTTCATTCTCTTATTAAACTTCTAGGGTTAGGGTTTGAATCATAGTTTCAAAGTAAAAATGGAAGAAGAAAACGAGTACAGGAGAAAAGCGCGCGTTGCCTTGGTGATCATTGTGGTACTGGCTTCACTAGCCCTGGCTTCTTTGCTGGTCGCTTTTAGCTACTATTGCTACATACGAAACAAGGTCTCTAAGCGATTAAACAACCACACAAGTAAGCTGCACTTTACATTTGTATATATGAAATGGTATTAACAGTTATAAAAAAGTAAACTTTTGAGTATTTTCCAGTATTTGCCCACTGTTTGGATGCTGGGAAAATGGATGACCGTACAGAGATTTTTTTGTTTTGTTACTAATACCCACATTTTTTCAGTGTCCGAACAGAGGTCAAAGTCCGCTTCCGTGCTTTTGGTCTTTTGGGTTGCCGAAAAAGATGAGTTGTTGATGTTGCTTTTGATTGTAAAGAATGACCCTTTTATCTGTTTCTTTTTCCTAGAAAGATGAAAATAGGACTTGGTGTTCTGGAATCATAATGCTATGCATTGAGCGAATGTTTTTTTCTTTGATCTTCTGTTTGGTTGCTGATAATAGTTTAAAGGTTTTTGAATATCCTTGTATTATTTTATTAGTGAATAAAAAACCTTCAGCAAAGCAGAATTTTTTTGTTCTTTGGTTCAAATGTAACAAATCGGAGTTAAATAATGCATATTCTTAAAAGCCTCTACCTTTACTGAACAAATTAATGCTTCATGTTGCCTTTGAAATAGTTGATCATGAGGACAAAGGTGATTTGAGAAAATTGGAAGTTACCACCGATAAAGGACTTCGCGTGTTCACTTTCAAGCAGCTACATTCTGCAACTGGTGGTTTCAGCAAGTCAAATTTGGTTGGGCATGGTGGGTTTGGGTTAGTGTATCGAGGGGAGCTTAGTAATGGGAGGAAAGTTGCAATTAAGTTAATGGATCAAGCAGGAAAGCAGGGAGAAGATGAATTTAAAATGGAGGTTTGATCCAAATATGCATTTTGTGTTTTTTGGCTGTATTTGGTTTAGCAGAAAACTATTGGTAAAATGAAATGATTGAAGTTTGGAATTCTATTTGACATTTTTTTCTTAACTATATAAAAGTTAACTTAACCAAATGACTGCAAAGTACTAGATTTAGTTGGTTTTTCTAATTTCTGTCTACAAATTAAGAAAACCTTTTTTTTCTTTTTATTTATTCTCCTTAAAACTCTTTGCAATTGAATGGAACATTATAATCGATTTGTTGGCTTTGTGACTTGGGGATTGCCTGAAACTCATTGTGATTGAGTGGTAGTATTTCAATCATAGGTGGAATTGCTTAGTCGGCTCCATTCACCGTATTTGCTGGCTTTGCTTGGGTATTGCTCTGACAATAGTCGTAAATTGCTTGTGTACGACTACATGGCAAATGGCGGCTTACAGGAACATCTTTATCCCGTGAATGGTAATTTATCTCTTTTAGTTGAAATGCTTTTAACAATAATTATAGTGAAATCTTTTGTTGTCTTCAGCTGTAGATGTTGGCCTTTGGCCATATCTTCTTCATTGTTTTGGTTGATTTTTTATTATTATTTTCTGTTTATTTTCAAACTGTTAATCAGAAAACTAAGCACCAAGCTTTTTTATTGTCAAGGAAAAGTTAATTGTCATGTTTGGCGTATTGCTTCTTATGCATAATAACATCTAATTATGTTCTTCATTATATCCTATCTTGGCTTATTGCTCTTAAACCAATTAAAGATTTGAAAGACATATCCTTGCTTCAATGAACATGCTGAGCTGATAGAGTAGAAACAATCTAAGCTATATACCTTTCTAAGGCTAATTCATATTAGAGTACTAGTACTTATTCTTCATATTTTAGTGCATGACTTTCAAGGTGAATTTAATTCCTAAAACACAAAAAAAATTGCGTGTACTTATGTGGTTTGGGAACAGGAAAGAAAAGTAATCTTTAGATGACAATCATGAGTTAATGAACTTGATGTACTACTTCAAGATTCTATTTGATAGGCTTGGCCCTGAAAAGAAAGCAAATATGACAGAAATTGTGTTAAACGTGCAGGTTCTAACTCAGTTACCTTCAAATTGGACTGGGAAAGTCGCCTTAAAGTAGCTCTTGAAGCTGCTAAGGGTTTGGAATATCTCCACGAACATTGTAGTCCCCCTGTGATTCACAGAGATTTTAAGAGCAGCAATATCCTCTTGGACAAAAATTTTCATGCCAAAGTTTCTGATTTTGGTTTGGCCAAGATTGGCTCTGACAAAGCTGGAGGACATGTTTCAACTCGAGTGTTGGGCACCCAGGGATATGTTGCTCCTGAGTATGAACGAACAAACTCTTAGCTTCAATCTTATTGGACGGCACTAGCTTTGCTTCTTTATCTATTTGAAGATGGTGTAATTATATTTGTATACCAAATCCATTTGTAATATGTCAACTTTGAACTCATATTACTTGTTTTCTGTGCAGATATGCATTAACTGGGCATCTGACAACAAAATCAGATGTGTACAGTTATGGGGTTGTCCTTTTGGAGTTGCTTACAGGTAGAGTTCCTGTCGATATGAAGAGACCACCCGAAGAAGGAGTTCTTGTATCTTGGGTGGGTTTCCTTATTTATTCTCTTCATTTCATTATGCTCAACAAAATGATAGTTCATAATGTTCTGATAATACATCTCATTCTATTTACTTTAAGATCATGCTATCAGTCATCTTTCTCAGTTAATTAGTATCTCACATTTGATTATGATTTGACATTACTACTTATGGTATTGGTCAGGTCTCCACCTCGTATCTTTGGATGAATTTCTTTTTAATCCTATTTCTCTTTCTGTTATTAGTTTCCTAATTCCTTTTTATTCGGCAAAAGGCCTTGCCCCGCTTGACAGACAGGGAGAAGATTGTAGAGATTATGGATCCAGCATTGGAGGGTCAATATTCAATGAAAGAGGTCATTCAGGTGGCAGCAATTGCTGCTATGTGTGTGCAACCAGAAGCCGATTACAGGCCACTGATGGCTGATGTTGTGCAGTCACTAGTACCACTGTTGAAATATAACAGGTCATCTTCAAAGTTAGGCAGCTCCCCTAGCTTCCACGGCCCCAAGTCACCCGTGCTACAAGATCCCAGTAAAGCTAGTGAGTGAAACTAAACAAAGCAAATATAAACTTATCCGGGTCAATCTCCTCTTAGCTTACCCAGATTCCTGTCCATTTCTTCTCGTTGAGCCCTTTCAGTCTTTAGTTATCTGTATGGACAATACTAGTGTTGTAGTTCATAGCTGCTAATTATCTTTTCAAGTGTGTATGGGAAAATTTAATTAGCTTAACTCAGATGCAACTCAAGACTCTTACCTGTTAGCGTCAGGATTTGATGAACTCATGAATTCGAACCATTATTTCTAAAGAGAAATCAACTATGATTTGTTAAATGGATGGTTTTAATAATAACAGAGGTAAAAATGATAATGGTAAATTAATAAGTACTTAGGACTAATAATCTTAGGCTTAAAATAAAATACAAAGCTCTAATAAGTCAGCTTTTTATTGTGCATGTATCTTACCGCTTCAACCAAGTATTGCGGCTGGTCAGAAGATCACCGAATGGCAGCTGTTAACATTACAATCCAGTAATACTTTCAACATTACTTGCAAGTAATCTAATCTTGCAAATTGCTCAACTAATATCCATAATGCACCTGATTGATTCATTTAAATTAATGAATGAATCTTAATAGAACAAACCCAAGTCAAATGTAACCTCATTCCACTTCAACCAATTCCCATCATAGAAAAGGTCAAGCATACGACACCGTTTTAGAAAATAACAATTTATAAACAATAGAAATTTTTTTGACTTTTCATGTGATCATTGATCATCTTGTCAAAACTTACAGACTTTTCATGTGATCATTGATAATTGTATGGTACATGCTAACCACTCTGGCCCCCTCTGGGTATCAATTATGACTTTATTATATATTATTACTCTCTTGAAGAATTAACATGCATAGACTTTCGACGCTCTTTAAATATTGATTTGCCGTTTTGCATGAATTTGGTAACAGGTCAACTCGATCTTTAATTAGTGGGACAAGAGTCATTTTGTTCTAAAAGAAGAAAAGTTTACTGAAATTAAAAATCTATATACACATATCATTGACATTTAATTGAGTTTCCAAACGAATAGACGTATTAACACTGACCATTCCGGCTTTGTGGATATGAAGTATGACTCAATCAAGAGATGGGATGCCCTAAAGTCATTATTCCTGAAACCCTTGATCGGCGGTGGGTTTTCTAAATTATAATGAAAGAAGGCCCGTCAAACAGAAACTTTCTAATGGCTAAGCTTATCCTCGTGATTCTTAATTTGTTAACAAGTCAACTTCCGCTTTAATTCTTGTGCTAAGATCACTTTTCTAAGTCTCCGGCTGCATCTCTTTCTACTGCTGATCCACGAGAAAGCGCGTTAGTTAGCAGCAATGTTTGAAACTTGAATACCACTATCCACAAACACATACAGCTTGCTCTGCATATGCACAACTTTCTCCTCTCCATGCACGTTAATTATTCAACTCTCTCCATGCACGTTAATTTCTTCGGCTATAAATAGAGACCTTGTTCAACCTTCTCTAATTACCTTAAAGCAAACAGCTTTTATATATTCATATATTAACTCTGTCTAGCTTGCTTCTGCTTCTCCATTTTAGTTAATTAAAAGAGAGTACTGACCTCAATCATGGCCTCCATTTCCCACTTTTTTCTGGCACTTTCCGTCGTACTATCTCTTCTATCTTGCTCTGCAAATGCACAACTTTCTCCAAACTTTTACGCAAACACTTGTCGTAATCTTCAAACCATTGTTCGCAATGAAATGGCGAGAGCTATTAATAGAGAAGCAAGACTTGGCGCCTCTATTCTTCGCTTGTTCTTCCATGATTGCTTCGTTAATGTATGACCCCAACCCCAACTTGCGTATCTACAACTTCATTTTACTTTAATTTTACAAGTTAATTTCATGACAATATTACAAGTGGGTGAACCCCTACGTTCAGTTTCATATTATTTTCAAAAAAAATATTTCCTATTATATATATGAAAACAATTGTTAGAAATTTTACAGTTGGCTTCATTAGTTAATTTCAATTTCTGATGAGATAAGAGTTTGGTTATGATAGGGCTGCGATGCATCGATACTACTGGATGACACAGCCACCTTCACGGGTGAGAAGAATGCATTACCAAACAGAAATTCTGCTAGGGGTTTCGAAGTGATTGACGCCATTAAAACTCGCGTGGAAGCAGTCTGCAACGCCACCGTTTCATGCGCAGACATCCTAGCTCTTGCAACCCGCGATGGAGTCGTCATGGTCAGTTCTCATTTCAAGTATTTTTGCATGCAAACAAATATTTACAGCAGTTTTTTTTTTCTTAAGAAATATTAATGTTGACGCATAATAAGTTGGCTATTAGTTTCATACGTAACATTTATTGCACAATATTTCAATGATCATAACATAATAAGTTTATATTTTGCAGCTCGGAGGACCATCATGGACGGTGCCACTCGGTCGGAGAGATGCAAGAACAGCCAGCCAAAGCGCAGCCAACAGCCAAATCCCATCACCATTCGCTGACCTCTCAACCCTCATTTCCATGTTTGCAGCCAAAGGCTTAAGCGCCAGCGATATGACCGTACTCTCCGGCGGCCACGCCATCGGCTTTGCTCGATGCGCCACATTCCGCAACCGCATATACAACGAAACCAACATCGACCCAACTTTTGCCACCACCAGAAGAGCTACCTGCCCTGCTTCCGGCGGCGACGCCAATCTTGCACCTCTAGACCAGACACCGAACCGATTCGACAACAACTATTATCGGAACCTCGTGGCTCGACGCGGGTTGCTTCATTCGGACCAAGAACTTTTCAACGGAGGATCTCAGGATGCAACTGTTAGGACATACAGTACCGATGTTGTTGCTTTTCGCAGAGACTTTGCTGCCGCAATGGTGAGAATGGGAAACATTAGCCCACTCACTGGAACAAATGGAGAGATTAGAAGGAGCTGCAGGGTGGTGAACTAATAATGTACTTGCTCGATTGAAATTACGATGAAATGTTTAATTGAATTGTGTGTTTTCCTTATTGAAGTTAAGAGATCTTCGGTGAAGACTGAAGGTAAAAAATCGATAGGGGTTTCTTTTCTTTATTGTAATTTCATTTTCAAAGTAAGCTATTTCTATTAATTACTGTGAAATTTTACATTACATTACAACTGTCCTTTGTATCGATGGCCGACGAGACGATCAAACCATCAGAACACAAAGTTAAGCAACAATAGGCACAGCTCATTTCAAATTTCGAATAGCGGGTCGGCAAGCAATGGCAATAATTGGGAACAAGGCAAGGCAAGGCAACAATGGTCCAATCCAATAAGAAACTACTTTTCGGAAGTGGGCCTACTTCTAGGTCCATCGACCATTGTCATCATTTCACTCAATCCAAAGTGGAGCCGAGCCTTGTCTTGTCTTCAATTATGAAGATGCATGGTGTCTCCCATCCCATGCACCCTCTCGTCTATAATTATACATTATTTATTTATTTAACTAAACACTTAACCTTTAAATATTTAAATATAATTTTTGATACCCATTAATAATATATTTAGGTGGTCAAAGTCAAAGCATTCATAATATACTTATAACACTATATTTTAAAGTAATTTTTCTAAAAGCCTCCTCGAAAAAATAGATAAACAAACAGCTATTACACGTACACACACATATGTTAATTAAGATTAGCAGCTTAATAAATAAATAAATAAATAAATATAATTAGAAATTTAAAGCAGTATTAATGTGATTGGAGCGTGGTTTCAAAGCACTCAAGTATCGCGTGGGTCTATTTCAAAAGTAAGATATCTTGTTTTTTATTTTTTTATTTTTTATTATTATTATATGGAGACGGAAGAGAGAGAGGAAAGAAAAAGCGAGAGAGTAGCCGTAGCTGTAGCTGTAACCCACATGGCCTCAATGCCCTTCGGGCCTCAGCCTCATCCACCGCAAGCACCACCGCAACAGCAACCTCACTTTGACAATGAGACTCTAAAACGACACCATCCCGATAATATGGACTCCGACAAGGTCTTCATTCCTCTCTCTCTATCTCCTTGTTTTACTGCTAACTATGTTTGTTACTTAGCTTTAGATTTAGCTTTTATTTCTATTATCTTTGTTTTAGCTCAGATTTCGAGTGATCTCTGTCTTTCTTTCTCCCTCTCAGCGTGATCGTACCGACTTTCCGTTTGGTTCTACGATTTTCCCCCTATTTTTGTGAAGCACTGTTAGACACTGTTCATTTATTTAGTTATATTGTTATTTTATTTTTCTGTTTTTTGAAGGAGATCTTAATCTTGAGAAGAAACTTCAGGTGATTAGAAAAAGGAAATTTAGGGAGTTCTTTTTTAATTTTGTTTTAATCTTTACTAAAGATAGAGAGAAGTTGAATTTTGCTTTGTGTTAGCTTGAATTCTAAGATTAAGAGCCTTAAGAACCTTTACTTTTTGTGTTTTCTTAGCTGCCCAAGTGTGTGTGCATTAACATTCTTCTCTTTTCTTTGGGTACTCCCATTTATCGTTTCTTTGCATATTTCAGCACAGTTTCGTTGTCTAGATTCAGTGTGATTTCTTCTTAATATTTGATTGTTTTACAATCCAATTTATGTTCTCAGGTGGGTGTTTCTCTTTTCCTTTGCAAGGGTTGTAATTTTTGAGAAATCTTTTGCTCTTTTTCTTAGTTTGCTTTGGGTGGATTGTTCTTCAATCTGTTGTAGTTTGCTTCATCAAGTGAATGTTCTTTGATTCTCTTGTAATTGTTCCTTGTTTGTTTGGAATGCAAGCTTTTCATAGCATGTGATTCTTTCTTGTTACACATGGTCATTGTATATTGCTTTTCACTACTTGTAATATCTTTCAAGATCCTTGAATTTACCTTTCTTAAATCTATATTCTCAAGGCATCTTGAAAGTATATTATTGTGGTTGATTTTTACCTTTCTTATCTTATGGTTAATTTTTAAGTGATTTTAAGGTCTTAACTTGCTGTAATTACTTCCCATTTTGTTTGTTTGTTGGCTTATGCTTTTTGTTGTTGCTTATTGGATGAATAATTTTGATTGTTATTGATTACTTTGTCGCTCTCGACCAAGACATCAAGATCACTTTGTATCAAAAAGGCAACCTATCAAATGCCTTTACGTGTGTTTGCATGGATTACTGTGGATATAGTAGCTTATTAAAAAATAATGAATGCTGTAAATGGTTTTTAACAGGATGTTTGCTAATTATACACTTTTTCGTGCATGATTTTACGGAAAAATCAAGGTGGAATCTACTTTTAAGTGAGCAACTATTGTCAGTTACAGGTGTCCCTGGCTGTAATTTTGCTTCAACAAGTGTCCGACATGCAATTAATATCTAGAAACAAGTTTCCTGGTTATCATATTTATAAGTAACCAGTAGTTACTGCCTTTGTTAATCCTTTTTGTTGCTACAAATTTCAGGAAATGTCAGCCGCAGTCATTGAGGGCAATGATGCAGTCACTGGTCACATTATTTCTACCACAACTGGAGGCAAAAATGGCGAACCCAAACGGGTTAGGACTCTTTCTTGTTCTATCTTTTGGGGCTTTAAAGATATCTACGAACTATATATCATCTTTTCTAGTTCTTGATTAGGCATAAATTGTGTTATGCTCTTATTTAGTTCAAGCATTAACTTGCTTGAGAATTGTTCTATCTAATATGAAGATTATACTTTTACTATTTTACTGTGCCTTGATATCATAGGTTTTTCCTTTGATGTTCTTTGCAGAGTATTAGTTACATGGCGGAGCGTGTTGTTGGTACAGGATCATTTGGTATAGTTTTTCAGGTATGGATTACAAACTTGTTGGCTTATTACAACTAAGTGATCCACAGTCTTTTATCATTTGTAGCTCTGATTTCAACTCTTTTCAGGCAAAATGCTTGGAAACTGGAGAGACTGTGGCTATAAAGAAGGTCCTTCAGGACAGGCGGTATAAAAATCGTGAACTGCAGTTAATGCGCTTGATGGATCACCCAAATGTGAATTCCCTTAAGCATTGTTTCTTCTCCACAACAAGTAAAGATGAGCTTTTTCTCAATTTGGTAATGGAGTATGTACCCGAGACTATTTACCGGGTGCTGAAGCATTACAGTAGCATGAACCAGAGGATGCCCCTCATCTATGTGAAACTTTATATGTATCAAGTATGGATTATTTTCCTCGGTTATTGTTTTGTTTCCTTTCTTCTTCTTCTCAAATCCTGATAACTGTAATAGAAATATGTGTCAGATCTTTAGGGGCTTGGCATATATCCATACCGTTCTTGGGGTTTGCCACAGGGATGTGAAGCCTCAAAATCTTTTGGTATGTTATTCTCTGTACTTGGACATTCAATGAAGTTGCTGTTTTTCAGAAACTAATATGTGTACATGTTCTATAGGTTGATCCACTCACCCACCAGGTTAAGCTTTGTGATTTTGGAAGCGCAAAAGTTCTGGTATGCGCATCCCGCTGTCTCTTTTGCTTGAGTTATTTCAAATGTTGCATTATGCATTACTTCGATATTCAAAACCACATAGTGATGCCCTGACATGCCAGTCATAGCCATATATTCATAAAGGATCTGGTATGTGCATTTACTAGTTATCAGGGCTTTAATTAATGGAGAATAACACAGCTGATTCATGGTTTTAATCCATTATTTTCTTATACAAGCCAATGCTCTTTATGTGTAGAGCAGCATAGTCTAAGTGCATTTTTAGGCCATTTGTATATGAGACAGAGCAGATCATCTTTCACATATAGTTTTTTTCTGAATACTTGCATGAGTATGTTAGTATTAAATCCCATGTCAGAAGAGAATAAGACAAGTACAGGATTTATATGTAAGGATTGGTTAAGCTTTTGGGTTCAATTTGTATCCAACCTGTGGGTGTAAGTCCTGGTGCAAAGATAACACATTCTACCCTTGTGCTAACATGTTGTAGAATGGTTCGACTGCATGTGATTGGTGATGAGTCCTTTTGGGCTCCCTTAGCTTTACCAACTTCATCAGCAAATGGTGACATTAGTAGGGGTGGAAATTCGAATAAATGAATCGTATCTGTGTCGACATGAATATGATTCGTTTATTATTTGAATCGATACGAATATGATTTGTTTATCATTCGTATTAAAAACTTAAATCCGAATACGATTCGTAACAATATGATTATTCGTTTAGATACGATTATTTGTTTTAATTCGTTTATTCGTTTAGACTTGATTATTCATTTGAATTCATTTTCATTTAAATTCGTTTAACATGATTCGTTTAGACACTATTAAATTATAATAAAAATAATAAAAATAAATAATCTAAAATAATAATAATTTAGTGTTATCAAGTATACAAATTAAATCTATCTATCTAAACTTCTTTTAAACAAATAGAAAAAATTCAAATTTCAATATTTACAATGATATCAAATAAACAAGGTTTCTAATGAAATATAATAATTCCAAATTAGAAAATTTATTACAATACCAATTAATATTCCCTTAAATTAATGTATGAACCCAAAAATCAAGAACACTTATTGAGGTCGACATATCAGTAAATATGAACTATTTTCATCGATCAACTTTGAACCTTGAGCCCAAAAGAGATTGAAATGATAAAGTGGAAAAGAAAACACCAAAAAAAAACATGATCTTTTCTAATCATGGTCCTAACCTGCATAGACTATAAGTTAGAACAACTGATGGTGGTTCATAAGATCAAATCTGAGTTGTATGAGTACCAATTTGGTGGTTAGTGAAAGTGCAGTATTTAAAACAAAAATCAGAAATTATTTCACATTCCAAGTGAGTGCCAAAAAGTTCAGCAAGGAAATCAAGCACAAACCTTTAAGCCTGCAAGCCACACTACCATTAGACATGTAAGGATACACCAAAAGCCTCTCAGTAAGAGTGGCACAATAACCAATTAACCGAAGCAAGTTACGGTGAAAAGCCAAGCTAAACACCTCTAACTCGGTCCTAAATTGAGATTCCCCCAAAGTTCCAGCTACATCCTTTAGTAGTTTCACTGTTACATTGTCCCATCTCCAAGCTTTCCCTTTTGTAAATTGTCAAATCCTCCGGCAAATCAATGGGTTCCCCACAACACTAAATTCATGATTCAAACAAAAACAGTAAAACAGAAAGCAAAATCATAATACAAAAAAAAAATTGAAGAAAGTAGATAGAGTTTTGGGTAAGAAAATCATACTTTAAAGTTCTGGCTGGAAACTTGGGAACTTGGGAACTGGTCCACTAAGATTGTTACAAGACAAGTCCCTGAATAATTACAGTAACAAACAAAAGAATCCATTAAGTTAAATTGTTGATTACAGTAACAAACAAAAGAATCTATTAAGTGAAATTGCTGATGAACGACGTTTCCAAATCAGAAAATTTCAACTCATCATTGTAGATTGTTTCGATTTCAAGACAATGGAACAAATGAAACCCATAAAGATAGAGAAAACCCATA